>JAOUQW010000025.1:6752330-6772412 GCA_028565825.1 Olivaichthys viedmensis | reverse complement strand
TTCATTAGCAACACACCAGAATGCAAGGCCACGTTTGGTGTCCTGCAGTTCCAGGTAAAACATATTGATAACACTGCTGCCGTGCAGTTAGTGTTTGATTAGGCTATTTGTTTCAGTCCGTGTGTGTGTGTGTGTGTGCACGCGGATTGAATAGGCCTATGTTATTACCGTCAAACTACATCATTAAAATCCAGTGAAAAGGTGTTTAAATAGGCTACATTGCGTTGTTTTGAGCCATTCGCCAACAGGAAATAATTAATCAATTGTTTACCGTGGCTATGCATATTGGCTCTATGGCATGCACACAAGCCATAGAGCCCCTAGTCTGCGCTATAAAAACAATTACGTCACATTTTTATATTCAGTTGGCATCCCCCCCTACTCAAAACATCTTTTTCCACGCGCCTGCAACTAATAGAGATGTAGTTTCGCAAGCCAGATTTCTAGTCTGGTACATTTAATCAATAAACATGGCCAAGAACTGCCTACTTTCACATAAAGAGGCAATTTGAAAGACATGGCAGATGACCAAACACAGACCTTTCCCTGTAGCACGTGAGGATATCTCGTTTAGTCACCACTAACCGCTTCAAACAAAACTCTCTAATAACTTTTAAAGATGGGATGCTGTGAACTTTTTTCAATCCAGCGACTATATCTTGCTTCAAAAAGCTCATTGTGTCACAGTGTTGAAAAGTTCAAAAGTCTGGCACACTGAAGTGTTTTGAACAAGAGAGCAGAACATTTTTTATGAGTGCAAAAGTCAGGCTGTTTCCATTACACTTAAATACAACAACATATCAAAATGTAACACTTTACAAACCATTTTAACCACAATGAGTGGTTATCTGGCACTTTTTTCTTGGTTTTCAGTTTCAGTTTTCAGCCCAGTGTGTCCTGAATTTCAGTTTCAGGCAAGAATTTTCATTTGGGTGCATCACTAACTTCAATACTCAGACTTAGACTTTGTAGCGTAAAGTAAACCTATGGGGTGTCCTAGTATGTGTTCTGCCTTCACATGCCATTGTCGATGTATTGGCAATTATTCAATTATCTGCCCATAAATGCACTTAGACCCTCACACATTATACTGTTTCCTCATTTAGTATGCTCATCATAGTATGCTCATCATAGTGTGCTCATCATAGTGTGCTTAATGCAGCCCATTTACTTGTGAAGGCCTTCAGAACTGTGTGGCCCTCGTTCAGCCTATTAAAGCTATTGTGCATTAATGTAGTCAATGAGGAACATATGCTATTCAGACAAGACATGCTATTAACCTCTAATTTGTGTATCTGTGTGTGTGTGTGAGCGACAGAGATTTATCAGCAAGGTTATGTGCACTGGACATGAGCTTTTGTTCACTGCAAGGGGATAACAGAGAGATAAAAATGCTAGTTTGACGATGTTATATAGTCATATACAATGAACACCAGGCCCAGATAAGGCCGTGCCGTCAGCGTCAGTGGTGGTGAATCATACAAGAATGAGATCAGACATGCCGAGTCAGATGATGTCAGTGAACATGTCTAAATCTGTTTAATGATAGTTTATATGCTATTTATGTGTTGTGACACTGTAATATATATAATAACTGTATGCTCTTGATATTGGTATGTTTCATTTTTATTCTTTTTTTGTTTTATCGTGATGTACTAATGTACTTCACTAACAGTTTATTTGTGGAACATGTTGCTACTGAATTCTGTTATGTCGAGATAACGGGTCTCTAATAAATTTGTATCTCATGCTGACAAGCAGGGAGGGGCCGAGTTGTCGGTTTTAGTTTAATAAGGTTTGGTTTGTTTCATTGAAATCTACAATAACTGCGTTTGTGCTGGTGGACTTTACCAGATTGGAAGAGAGAGACACAAATACACAATGCCATTATTGTGAATAGAAACTGAGTTACACACACACACACACACACACACACTGTGTCATCTCCCAACCCCCTAAGCTCTTTCCCTCATGACAGCCTTGCCTTGGTGTCTTCTTGTCTCTTGTTTTTTTCATTACCTTCAAAAAGAGCAGACCAGCTATTATTAGCATTCAAGGCCTTACTCGTGTACTTGGCTTGAGTTGCCAATGCTAGCTAGTACATTTTTCTGGCATTTAAAAAATTGTGCTAGCCAGCATGAGCTAACTTGACAAGATTTGTGAGAGGATTTTTAAAGCCAAATTCCTAAATGTTTATAAGATTTGTACACACCCACAATATTTCAAGCCAACACCAAACCCCCTGCTAAGTTTCTGGTAACAGTTAGTCCGTTAGCTTCATCGCTAAGGTTATTTATTAGCCTACATTGATAGTTGACTAGAAAACGGTCATACACGATGCCTATATGTTATTTGATGAAATGTAGCCACATCTTTTTTCATATCAATATACATAATCAACATTTGTATTCATAAAACGGTCATTCCCATCTTCCCACTTTTACTGTGGACTACCAGTGATATAATTGAATAAAGATGCACGTTTTAAAATAGCCTAGTTATGCGGTATTAAAGCAATGAATGGATAAAAATCAAATATACCCTCCTAATGTAGTCTATCAGCCAAGACATGTTTGGTGTCTGACATTTGCTTTGGTAGTTTTGCACTAAAGCTACAAGGCCAACAAGTAATGGATGTCTGTCTCACCCGAAATCTTTTCTGTAAATCTACCTCAAACCGCATCTAGTTCTTTAATGATGTCACGCAGACGTGCTGATGTGGTTTAGGACACAGTGTGACTTACTGTCATCTATAAACCATGTAGCTGAACACTGTAATGTCATGAGGGCCGCCATATTGGACAACTGTAACCACTTTTTTCCTAAAGTTTAAAGGTGGAATTTTACTAGAAGGCTGGAAATGTTGAGGATTTTAGTATAGTTCCAGCTTGATCTTGTTCATTCAGACACTTCCTGCCATTTTACAAAATTGTTTATTTAAAAAAATTCTATTTGCAGCTTAAGATGCCGTTTGTCGCAAGTATATGAAGATTTGGGCATGTATTTACAGAATAGATTTTGGGTGAGATAGATTTCTATTACTTGTTCGCTACATCAGCCTTGTAGCTTCAGTGCAAAACTGAAGAAGCAAACATTGGACACCAAACATGTCTTGGCTGATCGACTACATTTGGAAAAGTGGAAAATTGTCAATTAGATTTTTCACCAAACCGTTCCTTTAAGGGCAAGTTGAAGACCTTGTGTGTACTGGATGGTCTTTGGAGAGCTTAAATGAATAGATAATATTAAAATTACAGGATTTTTCGACCATGGCTAGTCTCGTAAAAAATATGGACAATTAAGAGACAAGAAAATCCTGATCCTTGCTCTGTCATTGCACTATTTAATTCTGTATAAATACTGTGTTGTCCTTTGGGAGCCAAAATCTAAAAATCAGCGAGCTTGAGCTGAGTCACTGGATGACATAACTTTGCCTTTGGATTACATACAAAAGCGAGCAGCTTTTTGTGGATTGACCTTAAGCATCTGGAGCAGTCTGTTGTGATAAAGTCATTGACCTTTCTGTTAGCAATGTAGCAGAACATAACAGATATGTATGTAATACAGTGCAATTAAAACAAGGTAAATACATACAAATTAGAAAATTTGTTATGGCTAATCAATTAATTAGTCCAGTTTCATTCAGGAAACATAGTGTAATTACAGACAGGTTACTGTAAGAACTGTCATGTTGTTTCATGTTAATAATGTAACTGTAATGTAATGTGACTTTCCTCTCTGTATTCCTACCATGTTTTGTAGACATTATGGCTAATCCCAACTAGAGGCTATTGTGGCTTGTTGCAGTGTCCTGGTTGGCCAAGGTTGTATGTGTGTGTTTGTGTTCTCGATCCAAGGGGATTAGATTCATGTGCTTGTTAATGGCTCTCTTGACTGGGATGCGCTCTCTTGATGAATGCAGGCCTTGTCTTGGTTGTGTGATTTATCTGTTCAAACAGTTTTTGTCTTTGGGGCGATTTCTTTTTACCAACACTTGTGTTTCTGCTTGCTGCAATCTTCCATGTGTTAGGTATCTGTGTGGGTATGTTTGTGTTTGGGAGAGAGAGTGTGATTGTACAAATGTACCGGCTCTGTGTAGATGCTTTGTTGTGAGTTTATATTGTAAATTTGGTGTTTGCGCAGGGCAGGTGGTGTGTGTACATGGCCTAATTGTACAAGCCTCACATGTCAATAAAGATTCCTCAAAAGTGCAATGCTGAATGACCAAAGATTGAAACCAGCACTTCTCGTTGGACAAAACACATTCACTAATACAGCCCCTCATACATAATGCAGCACTCTGCAGCTGTGTGTGTGTGTGTGTGTGTGTATATGTATGTATGTAGCTAAATATTGCATGTTGAGTCATACATACAATAAAACACAGACAAATATTAAATAATACACCAGGAACAATGCATGTCATCAAAATTTTGTAGCACAGGACCTCAATCGAAAATGAGTTAGCAATTTAAAAAATTAAACAATTATCTCATGGAATAAGTATTAATTTTGGAAGTTGCATTATGGTAGATTATACTAGATATTATTGTGTTTAACCTTCAGTCACCATGGCCTTATTATTTATAAGTAAGTCAGTAACCTGTCAATTTTAGACCATTGGGGTGTAAAGTCTGTATCACAAATCCTATTGTTTTATTGTCATGGTTTGGGGGCGCGGGGGTGCGGACACAAGCGCGAGGCTCTTCTTCTTCCTCTTAAACATTTTATTTGCTTTAACATAGACAGGGTGAGACGAACGAATTTACACACACCGCGACAGGCGTGTTTAAACACACACAACAGAAGACACCACAGGATGGAAACAAGCGGGTATTTAAACAGGAATCAAAGGACGAACGAGGAACAGCTGGGGACATTCAACAGCAATCACGTGACAAAGACAAGGAAACAAAACACAAGCGCGTGGCGGCCGTCGCCCATGGCGACCGCCATGCTATATCCCGCACTCAGCCGCGCGCGTGACATTTATACACACCATTACAAGTTAGTTAGTGCAGAAAAGTCAAATCTAGCGTACTGTAGTCAACAAAATCTTATCCCTCTCTAGTTGTGATATTATAGGTGTTAATCGGGGGAAAGTAAACAAACTAAAATACATTTAATGACTTAATCTTCATTTATACAGTCATTTTTCTCTAAAGCAAAAGATAGGGGAATTTGGTATAGCAACCTTCGGAAGCTCTGATGTGAGTTCCTATTCTTAAAATATTTGAATGGTTCATTAAATTTTTTTTAGGGATTGTTGTTTCCTTCATATAAACCCAAATTTACTTCCGTTATGGTGCTTTCATATTTGCAGCGTTTAGTCCATTTGAATCGAACCCTTTTGCGTTTTTCCCCTTGGCGCGGTTCCTTTAGGCAGGTGAGAACACAGCAAATGCACTCGGTGTGGACCAAAACAACAGGTCCGAGACCACCTGAGAAGAGTGGTCTTGGCTCACTTCCAAGCGAACTCTAGCACGGTTCGATCGCAGTGGAGAACACGATTCTACCCTGCAATTTTTTTTAGATACGAGCTGCTAAAATGACCCACGAGGCGCAAAAGGACAGCGCTGAAGTGCTGCAGAAATGTTCTGGATGTCTGAACCGAAGAACTTAAAAAGAAAATAAATGCTGGATACTGTACACAAAAGGTATCGAACTAGTGTTTTATATTATTATTTAACCATTTATTTAGAACCGTGTTCCGTGATTTCTACGCACACTTGCCAAAGGTTTGTTTACCTTTTACAGCCGCCGTATTTCTGACCAATGAATAAAGGAGTACATTTTCAGCACTGTCCCCCTCCTACATGCCCCTCAGCCAATATTTTTTGCTTTTTGGTTGGATTATTATAGGTCTAGAGAAACCTTTAAAAATACAAATTACACCTTTAAGAGTCTGTTGTAGTGACCGGACCGGTGAGTTCAAATCCCAGAACTGCCACTGTTGATAACCCTCAACTGCATCATGCTTAGTTTGTATTCTGCCTCACTTTGGATGAAAGCATCTATTAAATTTAAATGATTGCACGTATTGATGTGGGAGTGTGTGTGATTTATTCTCCCTGTTGTTATATTTCATGTAGTTAATGGTTTCACATTTTTAACAGGCCCATTTTCTTATAATTGCATTTGAGGATTTGTACCCAAGAGCCGTTACATGAGCTTAAATGTCTGTCCCAATCCAGAATGTAAATTTGGGCCATCTTTTGTTGAAATCTAATCTAAAATTTGTCAACTCTCTTCTTCCTTTACAGGCCGAGCTGTCCTTGAAACCCGCTCTTCCACACTAAGTGGTCTGCTTCTATCATCGGATCAACCGTGTCCAATCCCAGTCGTGTCACCCCGTGATCCAGTGACCCTGACTGACCTTTGACCTGGACCTGTCACCTGGGCTTCTGTGGCCATGTCCAGCCCCAGCAGTAGTCCAGAGAGAGAGGGAGGGGTCATGGGGTCAGTGCAGCTGGAGAACCTCTGCTCACCGCCAGGTCAGGATGCTGACCCGCTCTCTGTAGGCAGCCCTGTTCTGAGCCCAGACTCCAGTTCCCATGATGCCGCTCTCTCTGCACCAGCAGCCTCTCCTGCTGACTCTGAGAATCTCAGTCCGGATGAGCTGGAGCTGCTGGCAAAGCTGGAAGAACAGAATAGGTATGTGGGTTAAACACTTACATGTACTGTACACACATATTATATCTACTGTGTGTATTTTTTTAGGCAGCTGCTTTAGTAGTTGCATTCTTTGAAGGTCGCTGCCTCACTGGGCAGGATTTTAACAGAAAGAAAAACCTTAGCAGACACCCTTTGGAGTCATCATACGTCATCCCTTTCAGTATATTAAAAAGACAACCAGTTTGGTCCTCCATGCTTGTTGAAACATTTATGGAACTCCAGTCCGGTAAACAAAATAATGGGATTGTCTAATCTGAGAAGGAAATATATATATGTATATACACTACCTTGTACACACTACATAAATTGAAAGGGATAACCCAGACCACCACTGACCAATAGTAGGGACTTTAAGCGTCGACGGCTATAGAAACAAAAAATCAGTCACTAAACTGCAACTCTAACACGACGATTGAACAGAGTGTTTGACATTTTGTGCCGACTATAACATCTTGTCCAACTAAAAAAACAAGAGAAGGACTGCCTTATGTATCAGAACATCTCAGACGAGGGTTTTTTACTCTTGTAACATTTCCGGTAACATTAGCAGCAGAGGACATAACTTTGGAACTTTTAGAAAATTTTAATCTTTGAAAAATCGGGTCTGAATTCGGTGAAAGGATATGTAAATGTCCTCGTCTGAACCTTGTAAATATTAACTCGTCTAAACCTCAATGTTGTACTGACTTAGCAAACTGAGGTTTTTGCCATAGTAGATTGACAGACTAAGGAGGCATGAAGCAGGCAGTCAAATTAATGCATGAACAAAATAGCACAGTTTTTTTTTTTTACAGTCGCCGTAGCCATCCATGCTGAAAGTCCCTATAATTTCACCTCATTTAGTCGTATCAGTGCAACACCCACTAACATGCCGCTACCATGTCAGCGGGCAATGAGTGTAAGCTACAAGATAGGCGTACATAATAAACTGGTAACTTAGTAAATATGCAGAGGTACATGTTGTGTGTGTATATTGTTAATGAATTTCTGTGTAGGAACAGAATACTGTGTCTGGGGGTGACTTAGATTTTTCAAATCAGCATCAAAGTATAGATGAACATACCATTTGCTTAGGAGACCGGTGTCTATATAATGACAAAATCTCTATAATGCGTTATGTATCTATTTATGTGTGTGAAGGAGAGAGGCCATGCTGTGTGTTCCTGTAAATGCACAGGCATGAAGCCAGCTGCAAATATACTTCCTTTACCAGTAGATATGTAATGACTTCTATCTTTCGCATGCTTACATAGTTCTGCGTGCAAATGTTATGCAAATGTGCATTAATACAAATGCGGGCTGTAATTCACAGATGACAGATATAGAGTCTTCATTCAAAACTATGGAGACAGAAACATTTATCATTCCCCAAGAATGAAAATCTACTAGGTTGCTTTCTAAAAACTCCAGTGTAGCATTCCCAAAACCAACACATGTACAGTAGATTAATTAACAAAAGAATAAGGTGGTTTATATATGTTTAAATACGAGATTTGTTATATGATCAGGAAAACACACCTGCTAGCTCTTAGTTAAAAGAAAAATAACGGCAATCGTAGTTTAGGGATTTACCTATTTAGCTAGCTAGGGTCGTTCCCTAACCTAAAATAGCCATATGTGCTGCAGAGAACATGAACATAAGCTAACAGATATGTGAGTGACTGTGATAAATGAATGTGTGTGTGGTAGTTGAGAGTAAAGAGAGTGTGTGAGCCCACCTGGGTAGCAGGGATGATGCATGGCAAATCGATAGTTCCGTGAGTAGTTCAGGTTTTCTTATTTTATAGTGGTGGTTTTGATAGATCCATTAAATAACCAAAAAAATGAAGTTGCAAAAAGATGGGATCATATTTACATTTTGAGTGAGCGGAAGTAAGTTATTCTCTCACGCTCCTGTTCTTGTGTGAGATTTTAAACCCCCAGTCTTCAAGGGACAGCTGTCTGTCCCAAGTGGGCTGCACACTCCCTCAAGTCTGCAGCTTTCCCTGTACACTGTAATACACACACAAATAAATTAATCAGTGTTAGAACCTGGCATATTTTAAACAAACCTTCCCTAATGTTCTCAAGACAAGTACTTTTATAATTACTCTTACCATAACCACACAAACTTACGCAGACACTTGTTTTCACATGCAGTGATATCAGTGGTAAATCTACGACAAACGTAAAATGAGTTACAGTGCCGAGCTCTGTGTTCTTTGTCACCTACTAGGCTCCTGGAGGCCGATTCCAAGTCCATGCGCTCTATGAGCGGCTCCCGCAGGAACAGCGGCTCCTCGCTAGTGTCCAGCTCCTCGGCCTCGTCCAACCTCTCCCACCTGGAGGAGGACACCTGGATCCTATGGGGACGCATCGTTAACGAGTGGGACGAGTGGAGACGCAAGAAAGACAAATTGCTCAAGGTGAGGAGTCGGAGAGGAGCTGCATCTCACTAGGTGGACTAGGTTTCACTTTTAATTGGAACCCTTATAATATCACATTTTAAAATCTGGACTAGGCTGAATATAGACTTTAGCAACTTTAGAATATTGTTCCAATATATTCAGAATATGCATTTTTATCAAATGTAATACATTTTCTGGTTATTATGTCAGAATGACTAAAAAGGGAAAAAAATCGTCGATGGTGCCATAATGCTTTTGCCAAACCAAATGTATTACAGTAAAAGTAAGAACTTATAGGAACAGATTTAGGATGCAGTTGATTTACAAAAAGTAATTATATGGAAAGACAAAGAGAAAAAAACGTAGTGGGAAAATAATTCACAGAATCATTAGTTCCCAGCACATTTATCTCATCTTTTCAGTCTGAAGCTTACAAACTGATAATCATAACAATCTAACTCATAGTAATTTATATTTGTAGTAGAAACAAATTTCAGGCATAAGCCTTTATATCAAAATGTCTTTAAGATCATGAAAAACATTCAGTACTGGTACTGTCAAAAGCAGGTCCCATATAATTAAAGGAATACTTTATCCACAAAATGATAATGGTGCTAAATAATGAATAAATGCTAATGGAGCCCACAAATGCAAATTAAGCCACTTAATTCGAATTCTAGTGTGCTTTTGCCCTGAGCTGAAAAGACAGTACAGGTATATTAGGTGTCTAAATGTGGGCAAAACTTTAACCCTTTAAATTCCCAAGACCTATTGGCAGGACTTAAATTTCTCACTCTTGTAACTATATACCTTTTCATGTTAGTTTCACTGTAGTTAAATAGCTGAATAATTAATAGCTGAATAATAAGCTTTAAGGAGTTAATAAAACCTTTAACTTCCCTTCCTTCTCTTCCTCTCTTGCTCCATCCATTCAGGAGCTGATCAGGAAGGGGATCCCGCATCACTTCCGGGCCATCGTGTGGCAGCTTCTGGGCAACGCCACGGACATGCCGGTGAAGAACCAATACTCAGAGCTGCTGAAGATGTCGTCGCCCTGCGAGAAGCTCATCCGCAGAGACATCGCCCGCACCTACCCCGAGCACGAGTTCTTCAAGGGTCAGGACAGTCTGGGGCAGGAGGTCCTCTTCAACGTCATGAAGGTGAGAGAGAAGGAGAGAGAGAAAGAGAGAGAGAGAGAGAGAGAGAGAGAGAGAGAAAGAGAGAAGTGGGACATGAATATTCCATGATTTAAATGAGTAATAATCTTATTAATAAAATTTACATGTACGTTATTCGTTGTATTACAGTAATTTTACAGTAAATTTGAAAATTCAGATTATTCAAATTACTATTGGGGAACATTTGATTCATCGCTTTTGTAAACACATGTAATAGAAAACTATATGATTAACTAGGAGAGATAAGTGTGCATTCCTGCCTTTCTGCATGGCAATTTGCTAATTTACTAAATATTGAAATCTGTTTGTGTGTGTGTGTGTGTGTGTGTGTGTGTGTGTGTGTGTGTGTGCGTCTTTTGCAGGCATACTCCCTAGTGGATCGTGAGGTGGGATACTGTCAGGGCAGTGCCTTCATAGTTGGGCTGCTTCTCATGCAGGTAAATCCAAATATAATCTCATAATTTTTCATTCACATGCGATTAATGGTAGAGTGATAAAATCAGACTACACTACAATGCACGTCGCAACCTAGTTTTTAAATCGTGTGTGTGTGTGTGTGTGTGTGTAGATGCCGGAAGAGGAGGCGTTCTGTGTGTTTGTGCGGCTCATGCAGGAGTACAGACTCCGAGAACTCTTCAAACCCAGCATGGCAGAGCTGGGCCTCTGCATATACCAGTTTGAATACCTGCTGCAGGTAAGACATTAGTACATATAAACTCTAGCATATAAACAAACATGACATGGTTCTGAATTTGAACACTGGTTTTAAACAACACAGGCATCATTTTTACCCCAAAATAGTGATAACTAGATTTTACGTTTCGTGAAGGAAATACACAGTGCTTGCAAGGAGCTGCCAGTCAAGAAAAGAATGCAAAAAAGAAAGAAAGGAAGAGGGAGAGAGAGGGGGGGGGGGGAGAAATAAAGACGGGAAAAAAAGAAAAAGGAGGAGAAAACAAAAGACAGACAAAGAAAGGAGGAGAGAAAGAATGTGGAAAAGCAGAAGGAGAGAAAAACGTAATGAAGAGTAAGAAACAAATGATGGTGAGAGGGAGAGAATGTGAAAGAAAGACAGGAAAAAGAGGGGGAGAGAATGAAAGAGAGAAACAGAATGAGAGCGAGAAAGAAAGAATGAGAGAGAAGGAAAATGCAAGAAAAGCAGAGAAGAAAGGGGGAGAAGAAGAAAAAAGAAAAAGATGCAAAAAAGAAAGTATGAAAAGTATTGGGTTTTTTTTTAAAGTGGAGAAGGTAAGGAAGAGAAAGAGGAGAGTGAGGGAGAGAAAGAAGGCCTTACAGTGTGCACCTGTGCTGTATGTGTGAGTTTAAAGCGAAGCTGCTGATTGGTCAGCTGTAAAGCCCTTTGCCTACCAGATGGCGGTTGTGCTCGTCGTGCAAGCGCTGTAATAATAATAAGAAAAATATTGAGAATACATGTGAAACTGGCAGTTCCCCGGCTTGTTTGTATCTTTACGCCGCTTTCACATATATAGTATTTAATTAGTTTTACTCGAACCCTGGCGCATTCCCGTGTGCACCAAAACAACCACTGAGACCGCTCACTCGTGCAGTTCGATGGCAGTGTGAATACGATTCAACCCTGATTTAATCCAACTGCAGGAAGTGAACTAATCATATCCATATATTACGAATTGCGGGCCTTTTTTGACAACTACGATGTATTCTTGATATATGGGCCAAAGAACACAAAAAAAGAAATGTCTATTTGCACCCAGGGGAAAATACTATTGGCCACACAGCTATTTGCACCCTTAAACACCAAAAAACTAGAAGTGCGCATATGTCTTTATTTATTAGCTAAGCTACCTAAACACAGTACTGCGCTAAAGTTAGCCGGCTAAGTAGTTAGTGAAGCTAATACCTCTCCAGAAGTTGCAATTTGATTGCTAGCAAGCCAAGCTAGTAATTTTAAGCTAACTATGTAATTAAAGCCAGCAAACAGTAGGCTAACTGACATAGCTGTCAAATATTAGGCTATGTTAGTAGGCTAACCTGTGTTATTAAAACCTATCAAGCTAGCTAGCATTAGACTATTACCCTCTGAGATTCGTGAGACCTAACTAGCAGGTGGGAATTAATTGCAACTAAACTGGGAGCAAAAAGCCTCGGCCTTTTTTATTTGTTATTATGATTTAATTAGGCTATGCACCGGCTCGGTGTTTTCTGTGCTCGGTTGATTTCCGTGATTTCTACACATGCTCACAAAAGCTTTGTTTACATTTTTTCCTGTCGTATTTCTGACCAGTGAATGAAAGCCTTTTGCAAGTACGTTTCCAAACCCTACCCCTGCCCACATGCCTCTTAGCAATGTTTTTCTGGTCCGTTTAAATTTGTGCTGTGTGAAACTGAATCGGACCAAATAAAAAGCCAATCGAAAGTATTGATTTCACTCTGATTTGGACTAAGTCGAGCAGATTAATAGGTGAGAAAGCATCCAGGAGATAAAGCACCTTTGGATAAGAGCCTCTGGCCAGTGCCTTAAATGTAAATGAAACCTGAATATAAATCATTTTCAGCCACCAGGTGGCAGCAGATATTCAGTTCAACTGAACAGTGAGCGCCTTACCAAACACATTTCTCTTTAGCCAAATACTTCTTCTCCCTTGCTCTTCTAGTCTCTCACTTTTTTTCTTTTCTTGTTCTTGTTTCACTTCATAATCCAGGAGCAGCTGCCGGAGTTGAATGTGCATTTTCGCTCGCAGAGTTTCCACACCTCCATGTACGCTTCATCGTGGTTCCTCACACTCTTCCTCACCTTCCTGCCTCTACCCATCGCTACACGTATTTTTGATATCTTCATGTATGAGGTAAATAGCCAAGTGTGTGTGTGTGTGTGTGTGTGTGTGAGAGTGTGGAGGGTCTGCAGTAACCCATTTTTAAAAATGAAACTATAAAGGTGTATGTGCGGGTTTGCTTTTGGAGGAGTGTGAAGCGCGAGGGTGTGAGTGTGCGTGTACATCATGGATGTGGGAGTGTATACTGAATGTGAGTAAATGGGAGTGCATTCATGTTTCTACATATTTAGTATTTAAAGTGCAACGTGTTGTATTGTCAGGGTCTGGAGATTATATTCCGAGTTGGAATGGCCATCTTACAGTACAACCAGACAGACCTCATACAGCTGGACATGGAGGGCATGTCGCAGGTTAGAGAAAAAAAACATGTCCCTGTATCTCTTTCTGTTTCTCATCCACACACGTTGTTTCCCTCTGAGGTGCAAATTGTCATTGAAAGAATTTACACGTTTAAAAACACACTACAATCCAATAAACTGAATCACTTAGTCATGTACTTGTACTGTTTACTGCGATAGCTGCATGGTGTCTGCAAGTCCTTAAAAAGTCTTAATTTGTTTAAAATGGCATTTTACAAATTATGCCCTTAATAAGTATTAGATTTGCCTCGTTTATATATATATATGCTTGAATCAGTTTTGAAAACATTTGACCTCACATTGCACACACACAAACACGTACACATTGGATAAATCGGGGTGACTCTAATGAGGCAAGGGTGTGCATTAAACTGAGGTTAACCTTAATGGAAAAATGTAAATTCAAACAAAAGTGGCTGGGGAAACAGCCAGTACGCTCACTGATTAAAATCTGTGTCCGTCCACCAACAACTCAGAAATTACTGTAGAATATTCAGTGAATCGTTTTTCTCGCACTTCAGGGGTGTCACTAAAGCAGAAGACGTTGTAGTTCTGTATTTTTTCATGCTGTACATTGTAGAATAAGCATTAATACACAATTTTCCTTATATGTGTGTTATTTTGAAGAGTGTTTTTATATTCGGTACATCACTACTTCAAATGTGGCATTGAAAAAAAAGGCTTATTGAAAAAAGTATTACATTTCTTGCAGACACCCTATAGCTGGTATAATCAATCCACACAGCCTGATCTAAAGCGGGTATAAATATATATATATATATATATATATATTGTTAACACTTCTGTATAGCCTGTATAATTAATTGTGACTGTTCTTATACGTTGTACTCAGATAACAGTGCTTTTGTAAGCTTTTTATAAAGTCTAATAATGCCTCATGAAGCACCAATTTAGTACTATAAGAGTGTCTTTATTACTTTATTTGTAATTTAAAATTTTTAAACAAATATTGAGCAAGAATGGCTTTTATGTTTTATAGTCCAAAAATGTTTGGCTTGAGTTAGGCTAATTGTTTTCTCTCATTTTTTAAATTTCTTTCTTTCTTTCTTTCTTGATTTATTTATTTATTTAAACGGCCCTTGCAACTTGGACAATGATGAGCGCGTGCTACATAATTATTCTTGTCATTATACTTTACTTGGAGCACTCAGTGATGACATTTGAAATTTTTACATTAAAAACCCCCCAATTATTCTTAATACATATTAAAGGTGCTTTATTATGCACAGGTCACAGACAGTCATAACAGTAGTTCAGTATTCCACATGATGCATATGATGAATAGTGACACTTACAGTAACTTATGTTACAACATGTTTATAAGCCATCAAGCAATTAATTACAGTACTGAGGCTTTATGAGGCGTTATTTGAGTTGATCAAAATGCCTACAGAAGCAATGTTATCAAATTACAAACTATTATATGCACAGTCATTGAACTTACAGGCTTCATAGAAAGTGCTAACCTACTTTTCTATAACAGCATTCATATATTACATAATGTTTTTTTGTGCCTTTGTCGTCTCACAGCATTTTCAGAAGGTGATCCCTCACCAGTTTGACAGCTGCCCCGATAAACTCGTCCTCAGAGCCTATCAAATTAAATACAACCCCAAGAAGATGAAAAAGTGAGTGTGAGAAAGAAGAAAGAAAAATAATAAATAACAGCACAATTCAACAAGCAATAAAACATGTGCATAATTCTGACCTACTAAAGCAGAAGGTTTACTTGATGCCCAGTCATTGAGCATTTTCTAAAATTGAGAAAATATTAAATTTTAACAAAATTGGCAGATAATACATGTTGCCTTAGTAGGACAGTACTGTTCTATTTACTAATTCACTTATTGTTGGCTACAGATTGGAGAAGGAGTACACCACAATCAAAAACAAAGAGATGGAGGAACAGATCGAAATTAAGGTGTGTATGAGGAATGGTAAGAATCTAGAAAATGTGAAAATAAAGTGCTGAAAATGTTCTTCTGTTCTCTCATGCAAACAGAGACTACGCACAGAGAACAGACTGTTAAAGCAGAGGATTGAGACACTGGAGAAGGTGAGAGCTTCTTTGCCTCTGTAAGCTGTGACCAGTTAGAAGGTAGACTAGAATAGCTTGTATGTGTGAGGGTGTGGCGTATATTTGTGTATTCCGGTGACAAAAAATGAATATTTTGTTTGTGAGATGGGAGTTACCAAGGACTCAACTGTTTTGCCTTTCCTTTTTTTCGACTGTTAAAGTTGTGAAGTCTTATTTAGTTCTATTCTCTACTTTTGTCTGTTGTAATTTCTTCCCTTTCTTCTGTTTTTTTTTTTCTTTTCTTATTTGATCTCTTCTTTTTATCCGGTTATCCCTATCATCCCTATCTTGGTGTCTTAACTGTCTATGCCTCTCTTTTATCTCTTCCCTATTTTGCTGATTTCAACTCGCCCTCAAAAACATACTTTTCTTTTTTCTAATATTCAATTTCCTTTCTTCCACTCCACTTGCTGTCCATCTATGACCATGTACCTATCCCTCTTTCTTCTGCCTTTATTTCATTTCCTTTTTTCTCTTCCACTCTTTCACTTGTGGTGGTGTAGGAGAGTGCCGCACTGGCAGACAGGTTGATCCAGGTAAAGTACTTTCTATGTTAAATCAGCAGCTAACTAATATCTCCATTTCTCTCCCTTCACTTCCTTATCCGTTGGCTTCTCAGTCTGTTTCCTCTCACACTGCTCTCCCTCTTACCCCATTGTTCCCCAGAAAAGGCTGTTGCATGAGAGAATGTCCGTTTTGTTGACCGATGTGTTGTGCTGTTCCTTATACTCATTGGCGCATGCGTTATACACGGCTGGAATGATGACAGAAATGGGTCTCGTGAAGGTCACATTAAAATTAACGCTTTACACAGACAGGTTTTGCAAGCTTGCATGCGTAATGTGGAAGTGCAGGGATGCATCAAGGTTTATCTTAGGTCCACTAACAATTATATGTGTGCTGTCCATTATGAAATGGACTAGATACTAATTTTAACTTAAGACGTTAACTCTTGGTATGCAGTCCCGAAGGTCATTATCATTCAACCCCTATGGTTTCCCCCTCTCCAATGCTAGAAACATCAAAGACAACATCCAAAAGAATCCCCTTTTCCTGCTATTTCAGGGTCAAGTGACGAGGGCACAGGAAGCGGAGGAGAATTACGTGATAAAACGTGAATTAGCAGTGGTGCGGCAGCAGTGCACATCAGCCAGCGAGAGCTTGGAGAGAGCGCAGGACACCATACGGGAACTTCAGCAACACACGGTAAGATTTATCCGAGGTTGGGCATTTGTTTTTTTGCTATGTTTCTTGGCTGTAGGACCTTTTTTCACATGGCAATTATAGTTTTCCTGTGACAATTAACCATTAAAGACTGTTCTTAGTCTTTAGTAGGCTTCCTTACAACATTTGTGCTTCCCTCAGCTAGTTATGTGGAACAGGATTTTAGATCGCCCCATTTTTTTCTTCTCTGCATTTGAAATCACAAAATGTTAAATATGACTTCAAGTTACAGTGAAAGCATACATTAGACCCACATCATGTATAGTTGGTGTCAGGCTCGTGACAGGGCGGATGCAGGTGTAGGCTCACGGCTGGGTGGCAGTGGGCCAACAAGTTCAAGGGGCGAGGCTGGTTCGTAAACGGGGCACAGGCAGTAGGTCGGGCGATCGCGAACGGGGTTTCAGAGGCAAAGGCTGGTTCGGGTTAACACAGGATATCAGTCGGGAAATCCCTTAGTACATCGCAGAATATCAGGAACAATACTTAGCAACGAGTGTAGTGGGACCGGCGGTTATATAGGCAGAAGTTTAATGGGGAACAGGTGCTGGAGGTCTGATGATAGTGTGGTAGGACACAGGTGTGTGTGATCAGAAGTGTGATGTGAGCGTCAGGGGACATTATTGAGTTTCACTGGCTGTTCGTACAGTCTCAAGTAAAGACATACATCATCAGATTACAACTCAGTAACAACTTGATAGTAATGTCAAGTGAAATTCTACAGAAAATTATCTGAAGAATGGGCCAATCGGATTAGGCTAATAGAGTCTAAATCGTTTGGGCAATAAAATCGTTGGGCGATAAAATGCGAAAAAGGTCCGCAGATTTATCGGCATCGGTGGAAATCGCAGTGATGATGTCTCTTTAAATGTTCTATAGGAAAACCGCATTCATGAATGGGATGAAATTTGGAGCCACCACCAAACATAGTGTTGGGTGCCAGGGGGCGCTAGTCAAAAAGCAGAAAATTACTTTTTTTGTTTGTGAACACAGCCCATGTTTAAGTTGCAGTTATGCTCTCTTGAATGCCTGTGGCATCGTCAGGATTCAAACTCACAATGTCTTGACGACTGGGCGAAACTTTAGTCAGCTTACCCCAGACAAAATGCTTAAAATTTGCTCTTGTTTGAGAGTTCAGCGCTGTGAGAGTTTATGTTCTTTACTTGTTATTTACTTGTTTTAAAGTTAGATTATTTGTACTTATATTTTTAAGTGGCTTCGTTTTATATTGCTGTTTCTTCTTTTTATTTGCATTTGAGAAATTGACTAATCGTATCAGTAAAGCCCTGTTTAACTCTTGTAAAACTATTAGTATTTGGTTAACTTTTGGTTATTGGAACTTTTAAATTGGTATCCGTATTGGTGATACATTTTCATCTCGATCAGGCCCTAGTATAAATCACCCTTTTTTTATTCCTAAATGTAATAGTCTAGTAGACATGTTCATGCTCAGGTTCAGATCTGAACTGATCTGATATCAGTCTTTAGGTATGTAGGCCACATTTCTAACAAGGTTTCTACAAAGTGCGCTTAAACTTGAAGCTCAAACTTGCAAGTTGCAGAGGGTGTTCAGTAGATGTGCTATAAAAAGTTTAGAAATGTACCTGTTAGCTTGTTTGTCAGTTTAACAATGTTTTAGCACATCATGAGTTGTGAGAAGAGTGTTTGATGGGGGTTGTGTGTGTGATGTCAATATGTCTTAAAAAAGGTCTTTTTACAAAATGCATCTTCTCGAATGTGGACAGGGTTAATGTCCAAGTTTAAAATCAGCAATTGTTTGGGATGTTTTTCTTGCTTAGAAAATGATGTGGGTTCTGTTTAATTAACTGAATACTATTTATAGGTGTGAAAGAGTTGGGGTTTTTTATATAGGATAAAGGTTCATGTTCATCTTTAATAAAGGGTCATGTTTTTGCGTGCATAGGTTTCCCTATGTGTATATTTGATCTAAATCAGTTCGTGGTGGGTATTCACTCTGAGCAAAAGGGGGTTGCAGTGGTTAGGTGAAATGGCATCTGTACAATGGCATGTGTGAACTGCGATTCAGTCAGACCCCTGTCACATACTGACTCAAGCGTTCTGACGAACCTCTTCTGTTAGACACTGAATATGGACTTTCATTGATGTCTCATGTTCGGAGGCGGGGGGTTTGTCTGTCAGCGCATTCTCCTTTCAAGTAAACCGTTTATTCCAGCAACACTGTGGAACTGCTAACCTTTTGACACCATACTGACAGGCAGGCCTACACAGACAGAGAGGCAGTGTGTGTGTGTGTGTGTGTGTGTGTGTGTGTGAAAAAGAGAAAGATGACTGAAAGTAGTACGGTGAGTTGAGTGGAAAAGATGGAGGGAGGCTAAGAATGAGAAGTCAAGGTCCGTGAGAATGCGATGTATGCGCTAGGCTACAGCTTCCCTGCTAGCCGCACCCTTATAACATGCACAGTGTGACATGCACACACATAACACACACTCGTCTAGCATGAATCAAACGCTGCTGATCATGCTAGTTCTAAGGGGGGGCGAACATGGCTGTGTCCCCATGGGTCTGGTTTCCCAAAAGTGTTATAAAACAGACCATGGTGAGGCAGTTGAGCAAGTATCACTTTGAACACTCTCATGAACAGTTGTGATGATCTTCACACGACGCCGCTTTACAGAAATCAGGCTCAGGCAAATAGGGTGGCAAATTCTTGTATTTGATTCGAGTCAGATTTCCCAAGAAGAAAGCTTTATATGTATCCAAACTTACTAGTTATGGGCACCACCTAATTAATTAGTAAAATACTATTTGAAATTCGCAAAATGATTTTTTTTGGCCTGACACGAAATTATAAACAGGCCTATAGCTTAGTTAACATTAAAATGTGAATCCATGTTGTGACACAGTTGTTTGTCTACCTCAAAGAGCTCCTATTGAGCACGAGACACTGTGAGTTTGACTACTGTAATAGCCACAAGCAACCCAAACAAAGCCATGGGTGCCAATGCTTTAATCGGAGTGGAAAATAGAGAGTGCAGAATGTTAAGGCGATGTGAAATACAACAAAAATAGCAAGGCTATTTTAAATATATTTTATTATATACTGTATATGAAACTGCACTACTATATTTATTATATTATATTCATTATAATACTTACTTGGTTATTTAACTTATTCACTTGGGTGCCTAGTTTTTGCCGCTTAGCCTTAAAAGTTATTAAATTTGTACTGTTAATTAAGGCTAAATAATTTTACTCACTCGTCAGACTTTTTTATATAAATATCAAGCAACCGATTACTTTTTTTCATGATCAAGTACTTAGTAATTGACTCACAGATTACTCAAATAGCCATCACTAATAATTACTCTC
>JAOUQW010000025.1:6698210-6710833 GCA_028565825.1 Olivaichthys viedmensis | reverse complement strand
TGCGTGCTTAGTTGTAGCTCTGTGTGTGTGTGCGTGTGTGTGTGTGTGCGTGCGTGTGTGTGTGTGTGTGTGTGTGTGTTTGTGTGTGTGTGTGTGTGTGTGTGTGTGAGGAAGAGAGAGAATAGAAGGAAGAAAAACAGAAAGTGTAAAACTTCCCATCTGGACACAGCTGGAGCTGGACTGCGGGAGAGAGACAGAAGAAGAGCGAAAAAGAAAGAGTGGAAGAGGCGTGAAGATAGTGAATTCTTTCTCTCGACCAAAATAAGACGAGTTTAAGTGGGGCACAGCCTGAGTAGCTCTACCTATAATCACATTACTGCTGCTCAGAAAGAAAAAAGGAGGGAGGAGAACAAACAAGAGATAGTCAACCATTCAGAAAGGGAAAAAGAAGAGAGGGTAGGACGGCAGGAGAGAGGAGTGAAACAGAGAGGGGGAAAGAGAGAAAAGGGCTATTTTTGAAAGAAGAAAAAAAGTCCTGAAGCAGGTGTAGGACAACCAGCTGAAGAATACCATCACCTTCTGAAGTGTAAGTGTAATCTAAATCTAAGCTAAGCATGAACCTCTAATATAGGTTATACATGTTATGTAGGTTATGCATGTTTGTTGGTTTCCCTCACGTTCTTGTCCATAAAAATACTTAAAATGTTACTTGACAAGTTCTTAATGTACCTCTTGTTCTACCATCAAACTCTTTACCATGCATGTTGTGTTGTCCTTGATATGATTTGGCATTGGCCTACTGTGCATCTGACTTTCCAATGATTCCGCTGGGAGTGAAGATGCTTAGGTCTAGTCCAAGAGCCAGGTCTATAAAACATCTGCTTTGGCCAGTGGAGCAAAAATTCCTAAAGGTGGGGTTAGTGACTTTTAAGTCAGTACACTGTAATATTGGATGAAATTCTCACATTCTGGCTGCTTCAATAAAATATCTGCACAGAGGAGATACTCTGGTCTCTTAGGCCCAAATCCCTGACTAAACATTTAATTATAGATACAGTAAATACAGACTCTGGGACTGAAAGTACTGTTATAGTGTTTTCACACCCAAAACCTGAGATGTCCGAGCTTTGCAGCCTTTAAATGGTATTTTACTGGGATGCATGCATTTATATTTGTCATGAGGTGATGGATAACAAATCTTACATACAGTGGAATTTGGTGGAAATATCTTTTTAAACACTGGAATTTGTTTATCCTTAATTTCTGAGTCTCTCTAATTTCCAGACATTTCTACTGTTTTTCTTTGGCTTTTCCTCCTGTTGTCACTTCACTCTGTTAATGTTTTAAATCAGCAAACTCCAAATGCATCGTCACATCTTTTCTGGTAATGTATTGGCTTTTCTTTACACGTGAGCCCTCTCTATGATCCCAGGCCAAACTTCCTGAGATTTCAAATCTGGTTTGCGGCCACACTTGCGCCCCATCCTGATTGATTTCTGTTAAATTCTCGTGCATGTGTGAAAAGGGCTAAACAGATTTTACCTTTTATATCCCAGCTGGGCGCAATTACATTACTAGCAGCTCCTGAGACTCTGAGAATGCTGATCTAGGATCATTTTTTTGCCTTCCAGTGAACACATATAACACATTCATCTTAGAGGGATGGAGGGAGCTGATTCTAGATCAGCACTCCTACAATGTGACCATTTCTATTTGGGCCCCTTGTCTTGATAAGTCCTGGGACTGGGGCCATTTGGAGAAATACCACTGCACTGACTCACTCTGTTTCAGTTCCCATTGCCAGTTACATTCCCCTGTGATTTTTATAATTATGTAAAGCTTTACCCTTTAGACCCCCACCTCACTGATGTTTTGCTTATTCTTATAGCTTATCATCTATAGATGTGATCAATAGATATGATCAGTAATGAGCACTTTGTTCACAGTCTAAACGGCATGGCAATATATACTCAGTTCTTTTTGCCTCTGAGTCTGCTCTCCTTTGCAGACTGTGACCTCTGGGACTCCTGAACAAAGGCTACTTTTCCTCTGAAGCTTCAAATAAAATAAACTAATTAAGTTTGCGATGAGTTACTGCAGTCACAAGACCACCAGTTTTTTATTATTTTCCCAGTACAGGGAAATGTGTAGAAATTCTTGTTAGTGGTAATCACACATATACTACAGATGGGATAGACAGAGATTAGGTTGAAAAACGCTGGAGTTTATGAACAACAATTGTTGGGTGTTATATTTTGATGCTTTATTGTGGAAGCAGCACAAAACATTCAGCTTTTTCACTCTTTCGCCTGAAAATGTAAAATTTATGGAACGTAAATCCATTAAATTATATTATGCTAAACCTTTTGTTAAGGTATTTAAATGTGCTTTGGTGCCAATAAAAAAACCCTTTGTTTACCTAATTGTCACTGCAGAAGCTTGAAGTTGTTTTTATTTGGCATCGGCTTTCCACATGCAGTGTGTTGATTATAATATACCGTCACATTCCAGTATTACAGCTAAATTACAGAGTTTCATTGATCGGAACAGCAGCCTTTATTTTCTAGGTTTTGCCATGCCGACACAGGGAAGCTCTGATTAGGCTAAAATGACCTGAACATATTTTTTATAATATACCTTATTTAAAAAAATATATATGTTTCAAGTTTTCAGGTGTGTTCCACTGTTGGGTCATTCTGACCTGAACAGAACATAAGGGTCAATGTAGTGGATTATCTTGCTTTCTATCACTGTTCCTTATTGCATACTGTGATGAACCCAGCTCAGGAGCCAAGCCGGGACTCAGAAACACACACTCTTTCAGAAACCAGCGCAGGTGAAATCGCAGAGCTTTATTTTAACATTACGCAAACAGAGAACATATAAATGAACACTATAAATGAAACGGTTTTCAGAGAGCAGGGTCAAAAATACTCTCTTGGACTATTGGCCATGGATGGCTGTAGCATCGTCAAGTTTCAAACTCGGGAGTTTCTGATGACAGGGCGACTACTTTACTGTTGCACCACTCGGGAGCCCTGGATTACTGTTCCTAAAGGGTCCAGGCCCCTCCCCTAATGAGACACACCCTCATAATGATGAGGAGGAGCACCCAACCAGGAAGTATGAAAGCAGCTCTGCTCTCAGGCCATTACAATATTCTCGCCTGGTATGAGTGAACACGTGGTGAGACCAGCTTATTTGGGAACTGCTTTCCTTTATCATACTCTTTTAGAAAGGGGTTATTCAAAGGGTTCTTTAGATATTTAAGGGCTCTTAGCTTGCTAAAAGGGTTCTACTTGAAACCCTTTCTGACTGAGAAACACTCTGTTATAGGGTTCTACATAAAATCTTTAAGGGTTTGCGCAAATGTTCTAGATTTAACTTTTCTAAACTACACTCTCTAAGAGTGTAGAACCCAGTTGCTGGTCCTAAAGTTGTTAGATTCCTAAAAGCATATCAAAGTGAACTGGTAGAGAGAGAGTTCCATGTAAATCTCGCTCTGCCATTTAAGAATGATCTTTGTGCTGCGATATTTTTGAGAAACCCAGCTCCGTTTGTTTATGCACCTTGTTGAGCAACAGAAATAATTAACTAATTAGCATCATGGGGTCACAAAAAAGATGAGACACCTCAGGTACAAGTTAAGAGTCAAGCCATCTAAACAGCACAAACTTCAGTCCTTTCCTCATTCACACTTTGAGTTGACAGTGAGTCCCCAGAGACAGTCTGCTCTGTGAAACTTGCCACAGAGGTCAATGAAGTTGGCTTATTAGCTCCACTACCCTTCCTTTTTATCTCCTTCCCTCTAGCTCATCTCTGTGCATCTGTAAGCTCTCTCCCTCTATTTCTCTCTCTCTCTCTCCACCACCCGCGACTGATCTGCCAGCTCTTGGACCGAGGTACTGGCAGGATGAAGGTGCAAATCTGTTTTCCGTTAAACTTTTGAAACCCCCCTTTTTTCTCTCCAGGCTCCTGAGCCGTCATGCCCATTCCCATGGCAACAAGGACAGTAATGATGCTGGCTGTTATCATGATGATTTTGGCTCTGTCGTGTGCGATGAGCAATGAGCTGGAAGATTATGGTAACTGGAACTACAGAGAAGGAGGTAAACATTAAACAAATGCTAAAAAAAATAAACCAAAAAACACATTGCACAATAGCATTCATTGTAAACAATGGAAATGTGTGAGAAAGTAGATGGTTGTTGCCTCAAGTGTGTCAGCTTGAAAAGGATGCTGACTTTTTAGCTGCAGGCTGCAGGTTCTAAAGTTCCTGCCTCTGACTACTTGTCGTTGTAACCCTGAGTAAACAATTTTGCTACACCGGTGTTGAATCATAGCAGCCTGTTTCGTCATACTTCCTGCACACAAGTGTTAAGAAAGATAAAGACCTGCACGAGAGACGAACCGTGTAATGCAGCCACTTCCCATGCAGCACAGCTTCCTTATGGGTTATTGCATGTCCCATGTGAGCTGTATACATGTAGTGCTGTAGTATAGTCTTGTGTGTTGCACCATAGTGCTGAAGACACAATATTTCGTCCCACTATGTACATACTTTTAAAAATAATGAAATTAAAAGTTCTTGAATATAAAAAACATACTATAAAGAGCACTAAACAGTAAAAAACTCAACCAAATCAATTTGTTGGTGTGACCAGCCTTTGTCTTTAAAACTGCATCAGTTCTCTTAGGCTCACTGTCGTGCAGTTTTATAAAAAAATCAGCTGGTAGGTTGTTCCAAGAATCTTGGAGAACTTGCCACAGTTCTTCTGCAGACTTTGGCTCTCACATGCTTCTGTCTCTGTGGGTAAAATGCCAGACAGCCTCTATTATGTTTGTATCTAAATACATATCTATTACTTAATATGTTACTTTCATTAATGATTTACAAAAATGTCTCTGTAACATTAATTTTTTTGGAAAATGAATGTTTAGAAATATAAAATTTGGTCTTTTCTAATGACACACTAAAGCAGAAGACATAAAATAAATAATTAAATAAATGTAAGACGAAATGTATATAAAAAATGTAGGGTGCCTAAGACCTTTGCATAGTACTGTATGTATGGATGGAATGACAAAATACTAGCTGAAATATAACCAGTGCCAGTCGTAATGATTTACAGGCTATGTACAGCCTATACCATAGATAAATAAAGTACAGTATATTAATACAGTACATATATGCTTAATGTACTGCCTAGCACAGAACTGTCTCATAGTTTGAAAGTCAGTCCTTCAGTGCATAAATGCAAATTGTATTGTTGCTGAATGCACAGAGGGTGGACCAATCAATATCAAATCATATTACAATTACAAATGACACATTTTCAAATCATATTACAATTACAAATGGCCTCATGACATTGTCTTCACCTCATTTAGAAACTTGCAGGAGGTCAAACAAAAACAGCTGTCTGTTCTAACACAACCCAATTATTTCATTTAAGAATGACTTCTCTAATCCTGAGGTAAAACAAGATTACAGCCTTATTTTATTTACATTGGCTGCCTATTAAGTTCCACATTGACTACAAAGTTGTGCTTATGACGTTTAAAGTCCTTAATGGTTTAGCTCCGGCATATCTTGCCGATCTCTTGAAGTAATGTAGCCCATCCAGAGCTCTTAGTAAAGCACTTGTAAACTCTAAATAAAAAAGTGCTATATAAATGATTCTTATTCTTATTATAGTTTGAAGGAATTTAGCCGATATTCCTCTGGTTTCCATCATCTGGAGAATGGTGGTCATCTGACTTTGTTATTTCATAATAAGGAAGTGGATGCCTCACTTGTCACATGTCACATGACTATTAATTTATTGCTAACTCACCTAGGGACTGTTGGCAAAATAGTAAGGAATCACAAAGGAAGAACTTTTAAGATGATATTCATTTTTTCACACATGGACATCCAGAGTCTTTCTTCCACTTGTGAAAAATATAAGGCCATCACATTTAACCATATTAATTAGCAATGTATGCGCAGAACATTATACTTAAACACAAAACAAAACAGAGGCTATTTCCTCTTCAAACATATTGCATGTCTCACTCGCAGACACGCTGTTTGTTCCCTGACGGTGCGCATTTATATAATTAATTCACTTGTAACATGCAAACCAACCTCAACTCATATAGAATTCAAAAATCTAAATGTTTTCCATTTCCAATAAAGAAGTAGCCCCTGGGGCTGTAGCAGTTATTGAATTTACGTTAAGTGAAGAAATCTAATGAATGTTTTTCCATTATTCAATTTCTAAAGTAATAATAACTCTCATAGCAATCTAGCTGATAGTATTTATTATGTGATTGTTTGGGAAAAATAGCATTGTGGGATGCTCACAGTGTGTCAGACTGATTCCAGTTTTACAGCTCTGCAGTCTAACAATAGCAAAAGCAACTGATACGAGGGCACCCATTTAATGAACTCATTATCTCCACATCGTGTCTCATTCAGCTCGTGAGTGTCTAACTTCATTTGTTTTTTTTCTCTATTTGGTCTTGTGTTGTCACGGCAGCGGAGCACGTGAACGTGGCTAATGTTCGGAGTGTGACGCGGGCGCTGGATGCTTGGGGCAAGCGCATCTTTAACGAGATCAAGACGCTGCTGCACTCCCAGCCCAATACACTCCTGCCCGACTACTCGAGGTACAGTGCTGTGCTTGCACACTTACATACTTCATTACACCATTATGACTCCCAGGAGCCCCCTGACCATGTCCTGGATAAACAGGGGACCAGTGATTGGCCAAAGCTGGATGACTTGACGAATCAGTGAAGGTTATAGTGTTGGGGATGCGTCCTCTGAGAACTGTAGTGTAGTAGCCTGATCACTATGAGCTAGAGTGGATGTTGGTAGGATTCACACTTTTCGAAAAAGGGTTTCTCAAGGAATGTTTGGATAATGGTTCAAACTTTTTAAAAAGGGTTCTACTTGCAATCTTTTCGTAAAGGGAAACCCTCTGTTGTAAGGTTCTACATAGAACTTTTAAGGGACAAAATGAAGAACCCATTAGGGCCCTAGATCAAACCTTTTCTGTGTTATAAGTGTTTTATAAGTGTTTCTACACCTATAATAATTTAGAATTTTAAAGATTGCTTGAAAAAACTGCAAGAACAGAGTCAGTTGTGAAGTCTTGTCAATATTTTCATTGAAATTGCAATTCGCCTCGGCGGCAGCAGAGGGCTCTTAAAATTATAAACTGCTCCTTTAAAAAACACATCAATGAGGTCTTGATGGGGCAATGTTAAACACTGACCTGCATTCTTTTGACCAAATCATTAAAGTAAAACACAAAAATACTTTTCTGGAACGTGCAGGGTTGGTCACAGAAAATATAATAAAATTAATTTTTGAGCCCTCTGTTGACTGTGAGGCAAATTGCAATTGCAAGGAACTGACCCCAACCCATCTGTTGAAGCTACGTATGCCTTGTGAGTTTCCTTTTAAGGAAAGGGGCAGCACAGAGCATCTATGTTTCAGCTACGTTTCTAGAGTGTTTCTATACGATAATAATCCTCTAATTTCAAAGACACCTTAGAAATAATGTGATTTGCAATATTGTTTATTAATAGTTTATTTCAGGCTACTGTTTTTATTTTTTTTTTTTATTTCAGGTCCAGAAATGAGCTCTGTCCCCAGCCAAAACATAGGTGCTCAGTGCTCTCTTTTCCTTAAAAGGAAACTCACAAGGCATACGTAGCTCCAACAAAAGGGTTGAGGTCAGTTCCTTGCAATTGCAATTTGCCTCACAGTCAGTAGAGGGCTTTAAAATTACAAACTGCTCCTTTAAAACACATCAGCGAGGTTTGGATGGGAAATTGTTAAGACCGACCTGCATTATTTTGACCAAATGTGTAAGCTTGGTCATATCAAACAATAAAATGAAGGCTTTCGCTATATCAGAATTGCAAAGGCCAATACTGCGATAACAATTAATACAAACAATATTGTTATAGAAATTTCTAACACTTAAATTCCTGTTATTTAGTTATTCATCTTAAAGCATATTATTCAGTAACTACTATGAATTATTCAGTAACTACTATGAATTATTCAGGAACTACAGTGAAACTAACAGGAAAGGTGTGTAGTTACAAGAGTGAGAAATATATTGACCCGCCGATGGCTCCTGGGAGTTTTAAGAGGTTAAAATATATTATGCAGTCTTTAGTCCGGTGCACAATGCAGTTGATCACAAAGGCTTTACTGCAGCGAGTTATTACACGGCTGCATGTTATCAGGGAACAGGGCAAAATAAAAACCTACACATATCTGTTCTTATCTCAAATTGAAAAGATGAATTTTGAGTTAAAGGCAGCTATTCCAAAAAAAAACTTCAAAGATGGATGGAACTGCCCTATAAAAGGACAACAAAATGATCATTTTTACATTGCTTTCTGTGACTTATAGCATCAAGTTGCTGTATATTTGCAAATATTGGCTGCGGTTGCGCTTGGGTCTGGGTAGCTCGGTTTTGGAGGTTGATATAAAATCATGTTTTCAGCTTGCTTCAGAGTATTGATTTTTTTCTGTTGCTGAAACCCTTGTGGAGGGAAGAGAGAAAACATTTCTACACAAACACACACAACACATAACACACACACAACACACACACACACACACACACACAAATACATATCTGCTTCCTCATATAGACACATGCACACACACTTTTTTTTTCTTTAACCTTATACTATTACACACAAACACACTTTTTTCTCCCTCTTTAAACACACTCCCACAAACACTTTTTTCTCTCTCTCACACTCACGCACACATACACGCCCCCTCACTCTCTCTTTCTAAAACTTTGTTCTCCGGCTTCACAGAGTGCGCCCTCTCTCCGAGTCCCTCAACGATCTCTTCAGAGAAGTCTCCCACTTACAGAGGCGCATCACAGACCTCAACAATCGCCTAGCAACCTTGGAGCCGTTCCTCCGTCGTCATGGCTACTACGAGGAAGACAAGGAGGGAGCGGAGGCCACTGAAGGCGCCCCCCAGAGCCTGAAAGGGGCGGGCACGAGTCTGGCACAGTACCCGCGCCGCTACAGGGTCCGAGTGGCGCGGCCCGTGAACAGGGTGGTCCGGACCAGGAGGGTGAGGGTGTACAAGGATAAAAACAGGAGCGTCAAAGTGAAAGAGATTGAAAGATAGATGGGTGAGGAGAGAGAGAGAGAGAGAGAAAGAGATGGAGAGACAGTGAGGATATAATGGATATTAAAAACAGCCATGAAAATATTATAAATAATGCCTTGAATATAATCTTCAGAAGTTCTTCAGAAAATTGTGCATTATGTTGATGTTCAATTGTCATTGACATACCGAACATACAACCCATATAGTGAGTCACATACATGATATAAATAATACACTAATATTTTCTCTCTCTCTGCTGGCTGCACTAGCGTAAGCTCAGATCTCAAGGGTCCAATCAGAGTTCCCCGGCAGACGAAACTTTAAGCCGCTTTCACTGGACTGTAACCAACACCTTCAGCACGGAAAACATAACCCAGCTATTTAAAATCAATATGGGAAGAGTAAGAGTCCTTTGATGATCTTTGTGACTAAGTTAAGATGAATCTTAAAATAAATAAATAAATAAATTTATGTGGGTACGTTTGTTTGGACTTTTGGGATGATGAACCAAGCCAATGCAGTTTCTGTTGAATTAACTGCTTCTCAATAAACGTGTGCTGAATCTCTTTGGGCGTATGAGTGATCTTAATATTAATCATATAATACATTAATTACACAGTACAAATTCACTGATACATTACATTACAAGACATACATCACTTTACAAAACAGTTTGTGTTGCTGAATGAATCAGTTACTAGTAGACTGGAAACACCATCAGTTTATACATCCTGTATATGGGTCAAAGACAAAAAGGGTTTTTAACCAAAAAAAAAAAGTCAGTTGAAATTAATTTTAATGCTTTATACTAGACTTTGGAATGTTTTCTATACAATTTTATTTATTTTTATTTAGGAACAATATCAAAGATACATTTGAATGAGATTAACAAAAATCTAAACCATTGAAATGTCATCAATATAACCGGTAATTGTAAAAATATATAAGGCATACTTTTAGGCAAACTACGTATATAACATAAGTAGTATACAAAAATCATTCTTTAAGACTCGTAGACCACCAAAAAGCGTTTTTTATTGTTAAAGATCTATTTTTTGCTGTTATAGTTTAAATTATTTATTTAAAATACTATTTAAGTTCGTCTTCCACTTATAAATTTTTTACTATTTTTATATATTAAAGTATTAAGTCAATTAAAGTATTTTATTTTAATTTAAAAAAATTAAGTATTACAGTAAATATTAGTAAAAGTATTACAGAATATTTGTATTACATTTTGAAAGAAGATGCAAACCTTTAAACGGATATCATTTTAAAGTTTTCACTATTACTATTTTAACACAGTATTTGGCCAACAAACTAAACATCCTGTTGCTGTAAATGACATTTTTCTGTCTTTCCTCCTTTTGTCCTAAGGATATACTAACTTTTGCACTCAATTTTGAAAATATATGTAAACATATATCCTTTGCATATGAGCAGTGTTTGTGTGCTTTATAAGCCTTGAAAACGCCACACATCATTCAGTGATGTAAACAGACCTGGCCATTTGTAAATGCACTGAGAAATGTCACATTAGCACTATGCCTTAATGTCCACACGGTGGCGGACTTGTGTCACTTGGGGGTTTCTGTGGCTTGGCAGGTCCGTATATAATTGTTTCCAATCTTAGAATCTGATGAAATCAAATAACGACCAGCTAATTTACTATAAAATTCTTTTTTTTTTAAAGTGCATCCTCACAAGCAGTCTGAGGGCATTCATGAGGATCGGGTTGCAATCAAACAGGGTTCTGCAATGACGGCAATGACTGTATTTGTAAAGAACCTCAAATCCATAAGCACCAATTTGAAGGTTCCACTAGAGCAGACGTTATAGTTAAACGTGAGAGACCTGCAGGTTTCTAATATTCTTCACTGAGTCACTGCATGTATGGATTTGAAACCTTCGAAAGTGCATCTTCTCCAAGTTATGATCAGAAGGTTTCGTGAAGTTTGCTTATTCAGATCAGTGCATGTGTGTGTGGGTGTGTGTGGGGTATAATATACATTCAAGTATATTACGCCTTGAATTCCCCACTAAAAATTACTTTTCAAAAATTTAATTATTTTATTTACTTGGTTATTTACTTGCTTATTTAGAAATAAGGCACTAGTAATCATCAGCTGACACTTGAACAAACAAGTTTCATACAGTGTATTATGTGACATCCCATAATATATTTGTGTTTGTAAGCGCAGCCTTTCCTCTGTAAGTATATTGCTTTGTATTATTTGTTTCTGTGCATTTAGGTGTCCAGTGCTGTAACCTAGATGTGTTCAGGTGTGTGTGCATGAGTGTGTGTGTGCAAGCGTGGCAATCCTGTATGAACTATGTGTCCTCATTAAAACTTAAGCACTAAAACGCAGTGCTCTGTCTCTACAGCAACGCTCTGGCCTCTCTCCTCTCCTCTTTTCTGCAGACATGATCTTCAGCATCTGACTCGGAGCCCATTAAGAACTCCTTCACTATATTGTCCCTCCATCCTTCTTACAATCACTGACACTTACGTACACACTCTCTCCTCTCTTCCTCTCCTCCCTATCTCTGCCTGTGTGATCTCCTCTTCCTCTTTTATCTCCATCCTCCTCATCGTTCTCTCTCTCTCTCTCTTCCCTGATGAGTGTGGATGTTGAGCTCACGCTGCACTTGCCATTTCTGTATTGTATGTTGATTCACTGTAGCATCCAATCCACCAAGACATGAACACACCCGATCTCTCTCTCTCTCTCTCTCTCTCTCCCTAACTCTAACTGTAGGTCTCTCTCTCTCTCAAAAGAGCCAGTTGCTAGGTAACAGTTAATTGTCAAGAAATAGTTACGTGTTGCAGTGTATTGGCTGTGCGTATGTGTGTGTGTGTGTGTGTGTGTGTGTGTGAGACAGAATAGAAAAGTGAATAGCTTCATGAGATGACAAACCTGCTACTATATTTTTAAGACCAAACGACAACGATAACTGTAGGCACCTCTGAATATTTTATAGACACTCATATCGGCTGTGACGACTCGTCTCTTGTCTCTAGGCGCTGCCTAATTTAAGCCGAGCAAAATGTTTAAACCCGGAAGAACAAAATGAAAAGGGTGTTTTATTATTTTTCTCTCCTAAATCAACACTCGACATGGATGTCCCTGCTAGCTTGTAGTGGTGCTGCGGCAGTGAACTAATCGTTTCCATGGCAACCCCAGTCGCTGTCACTCACACTGCTTTCCCTACATACACAGCTGGGTTAGTATGGTACCGTAGTACGGTATTGGTTTTCCCCACTCTACCTTAAGTTGCGTACTATTTAGTATGGTAGTACGGTATTGGTTTTCCCCACTCTACCTTAAGTTGCAATACTATTTAATACGGTAGTACGGTATTGGTTTTCCCCAGTCTACCTTAGGTTGCGTACTATTTAGTATGGTAGTACGGTATTGGTTTTCCCCACTCTACCTTAAGTTGCAATACAATTTAATACAGTAGTATGGTATTGGTTTTCCCCAGTCTACCTTAGGTTGCGTACTATTTAGTACGGTAGTATGGTATTGGTTTTCCC
>JAOUQW010000025.1:6680098-6690969 GCA_028565825.1 Olivaichthys viedmensis | reverse complement strand
AGTCCACAAAATAGATATTTACACAGTAATTATTAACCAAATAGTATAAACATTGTGCTTAAATTGGAGATCTGTTTGGCTGATAGTATGTTTACAAAGTTTGAATAAAGAAAATGTATATTTCACAAAAAACTCATATATAGCTATATATGTATATGGAAAAATAATTGTATTTTTGGGACCACCAGCAAGGTTCAAAAATTGTATGTGTTCATTGGTGGGTTAAACAAAAGTAATTATGGCACAGACTAGCAATAATACCACTGAATAGAGAGGACAGTCTCATTCTTAATGATCTAAATGAACAAGTTCACTAGTTAATCCATTTAAAAATTGTCTAGTTAGAAACCTATGTGTAATTTTTGTCCATTTTCTTCCTGTAATAGCAGACAAAATACCTCAATTCTGTATTTTCAGGTTATCCAAAAGTGGTAGGGTTCATGTACATAAATAATTAAGACTCTTACCTTTATTTTTATTAGTAAGCTCCATTACAACATGTTTAAATTGGAATAAAAAAAATGGATGGAAGGGTGTTCTTGAAAAACAGCACTTATTCAGCACTGTTATATAAACAAGAAGGATTATTCTGCCTCCCAGAGCTAGTCAGGTTGCCATTTGTGAAAACTGCAGTGATAGTAAAGCAATAAGTAACATTTTTAAATATTCAAATTTTGTTGTTGGTCTGTATTCATCATTTTTTTGGCCAGGTTGAATTGTGCAAATATTATAATTCAGTTCATATCTAATTTAGTAAAACATATTTCTAAAGTTACATCTTTGCTGTGTGCTCACTGTACATTGTGAAAAAAAGTAATATTTACACGTATAAAATACAAGCGGATGCCGAAACAAAGCACTTTCATAATATCCTGTAACACCCAGCTCACCCAGTGCTTCCCAAAGGAATAAGGGTGCACAAAAAAAAGAAAAATAGAATAATGATTCAAAACCATTTAAGAAAACGAAACCACGAACTTGCTGCATGAGCAAAGACTGTCCTCATCCTCAAGAGATGGGGGTTAGAGAGTGGAAAAATAATGAATTGATTGATTTTTGTTTGTCAAGTATTTGAACAATTCAATATAAGACACCCCAAGTACTGTGCATTTCTCCTGTCCTATTTTTATCACGTTTTAACCTTATTACTCTATTAAGAAATTAGACTGTAGGCTAATAAATGCACTCAGGTTGGTATCTATAGAATAGGTTTCACGCAGAGCTGTGCAAATTCAGTTTAAACCTAATTTAGCAATATGATTTTCCAAATTTACATCTGTGCTGCGTAATTATACGATTCATGATTGTATCATGTCTCTGCGCATTATTGGACATTGCGATTCCATATCAGGTGTCTACATCACAAATAACAATCCAGAATCATAGATAATCATCCAATTACTGATCTGTGTGCAGTGACCAGAAAGTTGCCATAGCAATATGACCTGTATAATTAGAATTCTGGGACTCCTGCTAAGGCACGTAATGTGCTGTGTACTAAACCAATGTTCTACTGACATTAATGCAACATTATAAAATTTGTAAAGCCATAAAAAGAGATTATAATAAATGTCCTTCAGCACAATATCTCAAATGTAACTGAAGTACTTTGCAAATCATGCCTTTTACATATAATTTTACAGCACTCAATAAATTAAATAAACATGAATAATTAATAGTAAATGAAGCATAAAGGAAACCAAGTTTGTCTACATTTCTTCTAGCTTGGCATTGTCCCTGGCAGTCCTGGAGTTCCACGTCAGGGCAGAATGGCATGGTGATGTAAGACAATGCAAGCTCAATTGACAAATAAAATCAAATGACAACCCATGATCAAATAAGAATCCTCCTGCAAAGTTGTGTGCTAACAAAGAATTGTAAGCAGAGTACAAAGATATTACAGCATATAACATACAGAAATCAATCCCAAACTGAACATTATAAACACTGTAATCATATCTAATAATATTATTGTTAACAACATTATCAATACAATTATTGTAAGGTTTACCCTGTTGTTTCAAGACAATAACTGATTTCCCTTCATGATTGTACCATGTCTCTGTACCTAAGCTGGATCGGACATTGTGTTTTGGTATAAGGAGCAGAAAAATAGAAGGGATAAGAAAAAGACGAGGGATGAAATAGAGGGATATGCTGAAGTTGTCACTCCATGATCTGAGCTGTTCTCTAGTGAGCAGGTCTCTTCTCTCTATTTACAGTGCTCCAACAGTGCTCCGTCCGCCTGTATCAAGCATAGATCAGTTCCTCCTGCTCGCGTTCTTAGTTTTGAATGTAAAAGTAGACACGATCTGTTGGTTTATTACCTTAGTCTGCTGCCTCATTGTTTCTGACTTTTCATTTCTCTCTTACTGTCTCTGTCTCTCACTTGCACTTAAACATCAGACATCTGATTCAATGCTGGAAAGCTTCTCGTATACGTGTCCATTACTTGAGCCATTGAAAGGTCTCTGTCCTTGCCCCATCCCTAACCCGTCCCTTGCTGACAACAGCTTGTTGTTGCCAGTCACCCCTCCATGGTGGTTGCTGAGGGGCCCACCCAGGCACAGCTCTTTGGGAAACCGGGGTCCCACGTTGGACAAAACCCCGGCAGAGGCAGAGGCTGGCAAATAAGAAGTCACCCCCATGGAGCCACGGAAGTCAGCCCGGTTGTTGTTGAGGAGCTGTTGCGTCTGTTGCTGCTGCGGCTGTGCCTGCTGCTTTTTGACGTAGTACGATTTGGCGCCATGTAATAGGCACTGGTCGTCGCCGAAGGTTGGGATGAATGGGTTCTGGTTCACCTTATCTGGGTAGAGAGATTTAGACAAGGAGTAAGTCCCAACCCCTCGGGTACCTCCCATACCTCCTCCCATCATGCCTCTATCCCTGTCCCTCATGTCTCTTTCACCTACCGAGCGACGGTGCAACCCATCCTCACCCCCACGGAACAAGCTAAACGAAGAGCCCCCACCCTTCCCTTGGTCCCCACCACCAAAAACCGTTGTCTCCCGCTCCCCTCCCATGTACCGCTCAAACATCTGGGCATATGGGCTTGCACCTTCCATGTAGCGATCTTTGTCTTTCAGGCTCACACTCCGGGGTTGAGGAAGCATAGATGCTCCTCCAAACCCTCCAGAGCCTCCCATCCTGCCCGCCCCTTCTTTCTGCAGGTCTACAAATGTGTCATAGGAATGCTGCCTTCGCAACACCCTGCCCCCTGGGCCAAACTTGCGCCTCTGCACCTGGGTTTGAGCCCCTCCACCTCCGCCACCTCCCTTCCCACCCTCCAGGGGGAACTTGCCCCCTATCTGATCCAGGAGGAGGTGGTTGTCCTCACTGATGTCGTACAAGTTGCCTGGCTTCTTGCACGAATCGCACCGCTTGCAGGTGGCCGAGCTTGGGCGGCTGGAGACTTGTCCACTACCCCCACCTCCTCCACTGGATCCCCCGACACCCCCTCCTCCCCCATGCATACAAACAGGCTTGCTGCCTCCACTGTGGCAGTTACGGCATTCCCAATCCCCTCCGGCCAACCCCCCTACCCCCCCAATGTTCTTTTCCCAGCATGCATGGCCCTGCTGCCCAGGAGATCCTCCCACTCCACCCTTACACTCTGTCTTCTTGGATTTACCTTTCAAGAAATCGTCCACAGGAACCAAACTAGTGCACGCTCCCCCGGCACCACCACTGCTGACTATGCCACCACATCCGCCCCCACCCAGACCCCCTCCGCCACCCATTCCGGGAGCGTCACTCAAATCCAAATGCTCCCACTGGGATGCCCCTTCCTTGGATCGGAACTGGTCAATGTAGAAGTCCCTCAGATTATCTTTGTCACAGAACATGTATGAGGAGGAGTTGCCTCCTCTCTGACTCTTGCGTTCCACAGGTGGGGTAGCTGAACGGTGCCCTTGTGTAACAGGATGATGGTGGTGGTGGTGGATGGTGTGGTGGGTGCGCCTTCGGAAGCCCAGATCAATCTCGTCCTGCTCCCGGCGTGACTTAGCAGATGCTGGCCTTTTTTTCAGACTGTCCCTGTACTGCTTGCGTCGCTTGGCATTGCCCTCGAGATTGCCGTAGGTCACGGTGTGAGTGGAAATATCTGACACATCAGAACGGATATTTCCGTCGTCTCCTCCTGAGCCCGCCCCACCTCCCCCACAGTACCTGTCATGTCCCGCAATAAACCCTGAGCTGGATGCCCCACCCTTGAAGGAAAACTTCCCATACAGATCGGGCAGGCCAGACTTGAAGCTCGACTGGGTGGGGTGGCCTGCAATCAGGTCAAACTTTTCCCTGTTCCTGTGTGTTAGCGACTGGCGGGGCTGGGTGGTGAAAATAGGCGCTACCCCTCCCCCTAAACTGTCGCAATCGTACATCCCTCCCTCCAATGAGCTGGCACTGCCTAAGCTATGAGGTCGGTTAGGCAAGGGACCCGACATACCCAGAGCCAGTGCGGATCCCGTGCCCCCATGGTGGTGCAGGTAATGATCCTGGTACAGGTTACTGTCCTTCAGGTGCAAGTTTCCAAAAGTCCTCTCCACATCGCTTACATAGTCACTGAACATATTGTCTTCTGGCAGATATGGAGGTGGGGGCTTGCAGTCGCTGTGGCCTGCCAGACTGCGCCGATGCTCACTTATGTCGTAGACGGCCGACTCACGGTGGCCATAGTCCAGGGCACTGTGGGGGGAACCATTGACCCCAGGCACGGAGGTCATGTTTTTGGCTGTGCGCAGCAGGCGAAGGATGTTGGAGTGGGTGTTGTTCATGTTCATGTTCATGGTGGCTGATGGAGAGTCGAGGCCTGATTTGTTCTCCTCGATCTGAACACCGTGGATGCAGCTGTAGATGCCCTGGTGGAGGAATAAAAGAGAGGGAAGAGTAAAGAACAGAGGGAGGAGGGGAGGAGTGAAGTACAATAGTGCAACTTCCAGGAATCAGTACCCTTGCTACATATTTAGAAGAAAAATTGAAAGAGGAACAAGGGGTAGATGTTAATGCTTAAAAAATAGTGGGGACTGTTAAGACTTAATAACTCTACAGGATGAAACAGTAAATGATGTAAATGATGAAAAAGCTTCATACACCAGACCCCAAGCCTGCACTCTTAAATTGAGAAGTGGTTAGGGTGAAAGAGAGGGAGAAAGAGATAAAGTAGATGGTGAAAGAGTGATTGATTATGTTATTGCAACAAGACTGTTTTTCACTGACAATCAATACTGTCAATCAATGTGATGAAAAATTCAGCTGACATCATCACTTCTCTTCAGTTCTTCTCTTTAGGTATTAGATATGCATCAAGAAACGTAATTACTCACTATTATCTGAATCAAGCTTCAGCTTAATCAAGATCCCTAAAGGTATTGCTTTTTAATAATAATAATAAAGGCAGGATTTCTAATTTTGCAAATTGCATGTTAATTTTATTTGCCCACTTTTTAGTGTTTATTAAAACTGGAACCCTTAAAATAATGTCACAAAATATAACAAAATAAATACTAAAATAACAATCACCAGGAGCAACACGGTTAACAGAATAAATATTCCAAAAATACTCCTAAAAATATTCCAAAGGTCCCACAGGTCCTCTGAGAGACCACGTCAAAAACAGTGTCTTGTCCGCCCCTTAGTCACTTTTTCTGTCTCACCATATCTATCCATTCTTCTGGTGCACATCCTTTGTGTCAGCCTTATCTCTACTACCCCCTGTCGCTTCTGGTCATTCTTGCCAGCTCGACTCTTTTCTCTCATTTATCTCCTGACCCCTTCATCTGATTGGACTGGTACTGACATATTCTCATGTCTCTGATATCTTGTTCCTCTTTCCCTTTCCCCCCTAGAGGCATCTACCTCTTCCTTTTTTTTCCGCCATGTTTTATGTTCTAACTCTTCACTTTTTTTTTTCTTATCCTGAAGCCACTCTCATACGCCATCCCTGTTCTGCTCCTGTGTTCTTTAATATTTAAACATTTTATTATACAGTTCCAAAGCAAGAAAAGGTTCAGTGCTCAAAAGAAAAGTTGTTATACAATATATTATAACTGCTACTTTTGCAGGGATATCATCCTTACAGTCATACACACTGCCTGGAAAAATTTGGGGGACATCTATCTTTTACAAAATACACTAACCAGGTTTTTCCAGGCATTCCTCAGAGATGCTTTGGCATGTCTCTTGCAGGACTTTGCAGAGGTTTGTGGAGTTGGTTGGACTTCTTTCTCTGACTTTTTGATCTAACGCCTTCCAAAGCAGCTAAATTGGCTTAAGGTGGGCCATTATATTACAGACAGCATTCCCTTCTTCTTCTCCAAATATCTCTCTCACAGCTTGAGGTTATATTTGGAGTTGGTGAAAATCAAGGATCACTCAGAAAATTAAGAAAAAGGCAAGGTGCCCCCAAACCTTTGATGAACTGTGTATACTAAAAGTTACACAACTTAAGTAAGTAAGTGGACAACTAAATTAAATCAATTAGGTTTTAAATTACACAAATATACTTAAACCAATCATAACAAATGACTGCTTGCTTAGGTTGGCAGAACAGTTACTCTACACTCTTAAAAAAAGTGTTTCTCAAGAATGGGTATCGGTTCTAGTTTTCATAAGAGGTTCTACTTGGAACCTTTGATGAACCCCAGATGGACAAATCAGAGAACTCTTTGAGGTGCTAGATGAAACCTAGATGATATTATAAAATGGATTTCTTCTGCTATTTTTTATTGAGGTTTTAAAACCAGAGTTAGGATTTGCTGTGGCCTGCACATCAAGCAATACCTTTACCATAATTCCTGTTGCTAAATTCATTCATACAATTGGGGCTATTTTAATGTTTAATTGAGACTTTACACTCTTAAAAAAAGGTTAAATCTAGAACCTATACAGTTTCTTCGGTTTGTTTCTCTGGGGGAACCCCTAAAGGTTCTATGTAAAACGCTACATCAGAGGGTTTCCCTTTCAGAGAAAAACCCTTAACTATCCAAAAAGCCATTATGGGATCTATTTTTGTTGTGTAGATTTCAGAACTTCAGTGTTAGACGATTCCATGTTTTCTACCACAGCTATGGGTGTTGAACAAGGCTAATTCTTCTGAGAAAACAGTTCTGTTCTCTATTTTTTTAAGATAGCTACATCATGGCCTTTAAACACAACCCTACTACAACGGTGCCCCCTATGGAGAAGGCAGAGGGATTCACTCACCCTGCTGATGGAAAAGGTCAGGCCAGGCTTGCCCGAGCACATGCCCATGAAGCAGAAACGTAGCTGCCAGTAGAACAGGTGCTCAGCTATGAAGGTGATGAGTGACAGCGCCATGGCTGCCCCCAGCATGTAGAAGACGCCGGCCATGTTGTCGACATCCAGCTGGCTGCTCATCACCTCGTTCTTCTCGTTGTGACAGATCCCAGTCAGCCACAGCGCCTCCAGTTCCTCCATTTCGCCTGGGGAGAGAAAGAGAGAGAGAGAGAAAGAGAAATGGGATATAAGGTGTAGATAGGGGAAAAAGGATGGATTGCAGGTGGTGAGAGCAAGAGAGAGTTAAGGAATGGTGGGATAAAAAAAGAAGAGGTTCGGATGGAGAGAGCAAATGAGGAATTTGAAGAAGGTGAAGGAGGAATGGGTTAGGGGAGAAAAAAAGAGAATGTTGTGAGGATGGCAGGAGGTGAGGGGATTTATTTTGGATGAAGGACACAGAGGTTAAAGAGAAATAGAGATGAGTTAGTGTGTTATGTCGCCGCCTTGAGTGAAAGTGTCTGTACTGTAGTTGAAGTACTGTAGTAATGTATGTTGAAATGTATGAGTGTGTGTGTGTGTGTGTGTTAGAGGCAGACTGTATGTGTGTCTGAAAAAAATTATAGGAGTGTTTGAATGTTTTTTTAAAGGTTTATTTAAATGTACATTAGTGTTTTTTTTCCACTGTGTTTATGGCTAATGCGCTCTGGGTGTTTTTTTTTTTGAGGTTCTGCGTTAATGCATGTTTATTTGTATTTAGAACTTTATTTGTTTAGAAGTTCTCCAAAGCTGAGTGTGGTAAACAAATTAAGGCCCCTGAGAGACACAACATTTGTCATGTCGCATTACTCCCAATGTTTTTCCGACGGAGTGCTTCCTCATTAATGATTAATTACGAGCGTCACTTGTGATTTAGCTCTTGGGGCTAAGGGGAGACCTTAAGGTCTTGACAGTCGTCAAATAAGGGGCAGGATCATGCCCCTCTAACCACATTTCATACCTCAGTTCTGGTTCTTCCAGGGATATAGGGTGTTTTTCCACTGCACATTCAAAAACAAGACTGTTTCAGTGCTTAACGGTGCAATGTGGAAGAAGTGCTTGGATTAACATTGTTGATTTGTCTGATTGGTTAACCATCTTATATTGGATGCAATAACTAACCAATCAGCAACAAATTCTGCTGCTAATCCCGCCCCAAGTACTATTAGTTCCTGTTGGTGTGTAACGAAATGTATATAAAAGGAACATTTGGTACTGGACTGGCCAACGGAAAAAGCACAGTTCCAGTTTTCGGGTGCTAAAACTTTGCGTAGTGGAAAAAGACCCAAAGGAGTCAAAGACACAAACCCAAGTCTCTTGATGCAATTGCAGAACTCAAAGGCTTTGGAGGGGATTGACCCATGCCCATACAAAGAGAGACTTCACAGACAATTCTAAAAGACATTCTGACATTCAGACACAGCTTTACTTTTTAAACAGTGATCAGATTTACAGACTTTTGGACCTATGATACATTTATTTCTCAGTCAGTATATTGGTCTCGCTTTGGTAAAGGAGAACCATGCTCCCATTAGAGCGATGTAGACTGATCCCTTTGGACATGAATGCATGCGTATGAAAGATTAAAGGGAGGGAGAAAGAAAGTTGAAGAGAGAAAGATATCTGTACACATGTGTGGTGTATGTCTGCGTGTGTGCATGTGTTCCAACATGTATGTCACACACATACGTGACACCATCCTTAATCCACTTGCAAGCTGCCACAAGCTGTCCCTTACATATCTCACCATGATCTCAGCCCTGGCTGTTAAATAACATTATATAATGTCTAGCGGCAACAAATAATAATGTGTAACACACCTGAGCACACCTACAGCAGACCTGACCCTCAAACAGTCAGCTGCCGTGCCGCTAAGCTAACACATGTCACTAGCAGTGCATGTCTATATGGATGCATGAGCAATCACCCAAAGGTAGTTCAGTAACTAGGCCAGGGATAATGTAAGATAAGAAGAGAACGCTTTGTGTGGCTCAAACCCACACAATTCAGCTCTGAAAACTTGTCAGTACATATATGATCCGTGATGTGGATATCTGTTAGTGCTATTTGTGCTCATAATGGAACATAAACACAGTCTTTGTGTGGCTTTGTATTTGTTCAGAATGAGAGAGTGTTGTCAGTGACGGCTCAGCGGCTCATTAAACAGATGAAACAGCAAGCATTGGAAATGACATGGTAATGCGCTCACTGTTCGTTTAGTTTTTATTGCCTATATCTTTGATGTATTTTTCACAAATATTTCACACATTCGTACAATGTCCTTTCTTCTTACTATTTACTAACACCTGATAACTATGAGAACTCATCAGTATCTTCAAACAAGAAGTAGTTTTGGATAAAAAAAGATATCCCAGAGGTCGCATATGAGGATCTCACAAAAATACAAAAATTGGGGAAAAATATGAGGACTGTAACAAGCAGGACTCTGGAAAGTGGCATGGATCCAGTTTCATTAAGGGTTTTACCAGAATCATTGTTGATATCAATAGCAGGGGGCAAAACACAGGTAGACAAGGTAAATAATCCATAATCAAAAATGACAAAAGACAAGCTAGGGTCAAAACAAGAGAACTCTATACACAATTAACTAGAAACTAGGGATAAAAGGAACTACACTATGGAAACCATGGCTTAAAATTGCAGACTAACAGTATTTAATATGTAGTATAAAATACTGGACCATGATTGGCTGAAAAGTGAGTTTTAACTAATCGTGATCTATTTTGTGATCTATGTAAGAAGATCTGAAAAAATGAAGTATGCTTATATTGTTCTAGTGTTTCAGCCTAATTTGTAGCCAATTTATTGTAATAAATGTGTTCTAAAGTTACATTATATATAACAGACAACTAATGTTACATTTCTATACATCTACGATGAGTTTACTATGAACCCAAATATTATATTTTGACAGTAGTACTAGCATTTTGTCACTACTGTGCAAATGCTAATTTGTGGTTACATGGAACAAATGGACAAAATATAATATAATAATAATAATATATAATATAATAATAGTGACATCTATTATAAGGTAAGACCCAGAGGTTCCCAATGCAGCCCTTGAGAATATTTACCTAGTTCAGATATGTCAGCTCTTAACACACTTCCTTCAGGTAATCTAGCATTATTTTGGGGAGTTGAAACAACACAAATGTGAACTGGCTTAGGGTCCTTTAAGAAAAAAATGGGAATGGGTTTGATGGTTAAGAGAGACAGATCTAATGCCTCAAGGATGTCTTTTAGTATACAAGGAGAAACTGTAGCCATCTCAATCACTAGTATGTTCTAAATTTACATAAAAATCAACAAATGCCAGTCCAGGTCTTTTTAAATTCCTATGAGTACTTTTCCAAAGACACTCAATCATATGATAAAACTCTAGTACAAACTTTATATTTGAGCTCACAGTGTTTTTCCAAGGAAAAGATAATCTGCTATAAAAACAACATACACCACAGTTATCACTGATTGTAATCTGATCAGATCACTATATAGGGCAGTGGTGGCTCAGTGGTTAGGGTACTGGGCTACTGATCAGAAGGTCGTGGGTTCAAACCTCAGCTCCGCCAAGCTGCCAC
>JAOUQW010000025.1:6654840-6665608 GCA_028565825.1 Olivaichthys viedmensis | reverse complement strand
GACGATAATGAAAAAAGTATCAGTGAAGGACTAACAAACTTTCCTAAATAATTAATCCAAATTCTAAGCCTACACTTATCACCAATACATGTCTATAGGATACTTATTTGAATAATAACTGTCTTATTATTCAGCTATTCATCTTAAAACATATTGTTCAGTAACTACTATGAAATTTTCAGTAATTACAGTGAAACTAATAGGAAAAGTATGTAGTTACAAGAGTGAGAAATCCTGGGAGTTTCAGGGGTTAAACCATAAGGAAATAGTTCAACAGTGATCATCTTATCCTATGAGCATTTGTTTTAACCCTGCAACCTGATATGCTAATGAACTCATTATTTAGAGTAACAAGGTGGTAGGAAGAAACATACTCACACAAAATTTCACTGTAATACAACATGTTTAAGCAGAAAGGTAAACTAGAATAAAACGGAGAGTAAGGGAAAGTTAGCCTGAAAATACGGAAAGTACAAAAACATTATGTCAATATGAAAGTATTACCATGGTAATTAATGCTGCTTCCTTTTAATGTACTTAACCAGTACATTTAAATATTGTATGTAGTTATGTGTAGGGATGATTATGACTAAGAAAAGAGTAAAGAATTTTTATCTTAGTGCTTTCTTTAGTTACATTGCTTTGTCTACACAAAGCTTACCCACATCACATTAATATATACACAAATAGACTTTTTTGAGGACATAGAGAGAACCCAATAAAATCATAGGAAGAATGATTACTTTCTTTTACAGCCCAGGGTCAACTAGGTTTTGTGGTAAAAGAGAGGTACATATTTCATACAACTCTACGACCATACTGTGTATAATAATTACAGTTAAAGTAAATCTCATTTCAAGTTTAAGTCCAGAAAAATACGTAACAGTTCTGCTGTTACTAACTAGGTAGCAGGTAATAACAAAAGTTTTAGGTAATATTCACAATTGTCTTTTAAAGCTGAATAACTTGCCGGTACATTGAGTTTTTCCAGTAAATCTTCTTCCTTAAACATGTGATATTGCAGTGAAATTTTTTGTGAGTATTTCTCTGCTTACCATCCTGTTACTCCAAATAAATAATCAATTATGGAGTTTTTTATTTTGTTTGTTTCTTCTTAATATCTTTAACCTTTCAGGCATTTCAGTACTTATAATTTTTTACACCAAAATAATTAACCAGTTCTTTGATATTTGTACCGCACACTTACTTGCTTAACAGCTAGAACCTGTCTGGCATTTTAGTGAACTTTAGTATCAAATCTCTTGATGTCTTGATACTTACCATCTTTTTACCAAAAATAATTACCCAGTACTTTAGAGTTTGTACCACACACTTACCCAGTTAATACCTAGAGTTTAGGGTACTGTAAATGAAAGCGTTAACATTTGGAGAAGGAAAATTAACTGAATTAAAATTTTTAAATTGGGCTAATTAATGAGGTGGGGGGGGGGGGGTAATTGGCACTGAGTTCATTATGTTCCAGTACAGGATTTGATCTGGCTAAATGTAAACCAGACATAAATCCACTTTCATAAAGTGTTTAGTTAGACTAGGAGGTGGCTAACTTGGTGTGATTCACCTGACCTCAAGTCCTTAAGCACAACTGTAGTTTGTTGAATATTTTGAGGTCCAGATTTTGTGCTCATTATACCAGGATAAATTTGGCTCTTATCATGGTCTAATAGCAGTCTTTTATCATAAGTATCAGCATGCTGTTATTCTGTTCAAGCTCCTTTTTTAATCCCTGTTAGTGAGTTGCAGTTTGGAACCACTGTTTCTCTTTCCTGAGGCAGTTTCATCTTGGTGTGGCGCACGCCCTCAAGATTTTTTTGACACACTTCAAGTTGACACTTAGGGAAGATATGTGACAATGTGCTATCATTGTTGTGAGAAATTCCGTCAAAATAGGCTCTTCTGAGTGCATTATGAGTTTCATCAGGAATTTTAGGACACTGAACAACTGCATGTTTCATATAAAAGAGAGATTTAGACCAATTATAGAGAGCCTGTTAACAACCAGTAATGTTGTGCCTGTTAAATCTAGTCAAAGTAGCAAACCGAATGTTAGGCTATTTTTTTTTTTATCTATTTGTTATTTCTCATGTTCCTTGCTAAATAGTTTCTAATCTAATCTAATTCTAATCTAATTCGTTTTTAATGTGGCTGTGCAGTTTTGCTGGTGCGTTGTGTCTGTTTTGTAACTTCCTCAGAAACCAACCTCAGAAAAACTAAATATCATAATATATATTGTGTATTGCAAAAATGTCTAAGTATTGTGATGTTTTATTTTTTTGCCATATTGCCCCACCTATCTAACATAATAACAATAGTTTGGCTGTTTTTTGTTTCACATATCTCAAATTTTGCTAACGCTTTATTTGAAGGGTCACTACATTGGGTCTTTATAACAGAAATCATAAGCATTGCATAATTCCTTTATAAAGCAATGCTGAAGGACTTGTGTGAGACTTATTTTAAAACTCAAGAGGTGACATTACTACATTTTACATGAAAAAGAGAAGCGCGCCCTATATTATCTTTATTATCTATATTATGAGTAGACCATTCAAGATTGTTACTGTAAATTTTAGCTCTTCACCTTGCAAGTTTGCTTTTACTAACAGCACATTTATGAAGCTTTAATACATATTCTATGAAGTATTCACTGCATTCCTATTTATTCAGCTGACATATGGGCTTCTTAAATAAGTTGTAGAATGTATACTTAGTACTTCATAACAGTGTTATAAATGCAAAATTAATAAACACTTGAGTTTGAGAACAAGAAAACATTCATTCAACTGACATATGGGCTTCTTAAAGCTTCATAATCGTTATGAATGCAAATCGACCACCTCTTCAATTGAGGAACATCCGATTCCATGCTGCTTTATGAAGTAGATACAGTAAATACACTTCCCAAAAAGTAAATTGACACAGGGATACTTTATAGAAGATGTCTCAAAACTTCATGAATGTACTGTGAGTAAAGATAAACTAATAACTTGCAAGATAAGGATCAGAAATTATATACAGTTTAAATAGTCAACCCATAATGATAACTGAGAGTCCTTCTCTCTTTTCTCTTTAATGTCAAGACAAAGTCACATAAAACTGTCACCTGTCGAGTTTTAACCAAAGGCTTACGTAATTTCTCTATCATTACTTCATAAAAAATTATCCAATACTTATGAATGTGTCACGAAAGTCTTATGAAATAAAGTGTTACCATTATGTCACATAAAGAATTCACTACATATATCTATGATAGCAAAATACAAGTATTAAGTATTGCAAGTATTTCAAATAAGAGTAACACTTTCCTTAAGTGTAGTGGTCATAAGGCTACATGACACCTACATAAGCCCTTTATGACAATTGACATAAACCTACAAAACATTTATAAAGGCTTATTCCAGTAGGCATTGCAGACATAAAGACTGTCTCTGTCAATTTTGATGTCAAGTTGACATAACACCAGAATAAAGTGACGTAGATTTTTGCTGACATAGGTTTGTGTTATGACACTTTCCGGGCTGACTTACGTTAAAACGTCATGACAACTGACTTTGTAACTCAGTGTACTTGTGTTATATCAGAGTCATCTGACGATGATGATGTGATGTGTCAAACATCGAACTTTAATTTAGGGTCAGAGAAAATACACGTAACTCTGTCATTACAGTGTCATAAGTATATATAAGCAGAAATATTAAACGCATTTTACTTGCAGGCCAGAGGAAATATACATAACTGTTGTTACAGTGTAATTATTATTACTGTTAATACCATCACTATGTAACAGTGTTATACAGCAGGTTTTCATATCATCTCAGACATTGCAGAGCATCTTTTGGAAAAAAGTGTCACCTTTGTTTTATTTTTCCAATTTAACTCTCATTTGGCAAGCTATGTCACATCATTACCATTATGTGACTCTGAAGTACAAAGTCAGTTGTCCTGACGTTATAACGTAAGTCAGCCCAGAAAGTGTCATAACAAACTTTATGTCAACAAAAATCTATGTCACTTGACTCAGGTGTTATGTCAACTTGACATCAAAATTGACGAAAGCATTCTTTATGACAGCTGACTCTTATTTGAATAAACTTTTATTATTGTCAATGTAGGTTTATGTCAGTTGTCATGAAGGGTTAGGTTAGGATTAAGGTTATGTAGGTGTCATGTAGCCCTATGAACACTACCTTACAGTAAAGTGTTACCCAAATAAGTATTAGCAGTAAAATCTGTACAGAATATTGCCTGGTAATTGAGACCCTGCACTGAGTAGTGAACCAGGTTGCTAGGCTGCTCACTGGGTTTTGAGCTGCTTTCTGCAGGGAACCGTGTTCCTCATGCAGGTGCCACTGAGGGGGTCCACGTCCTCCACAATAACGAATGGAGCCTCCTCCAGTGTGACAATAGACAGGTGGTCATCATCCCTCTCCTCGGCGTCTGAATAGAGTTCAAAGCGCGGCCACACGTGGTACTTCATGGTCAGCGAGCCGTTCTCCCACTTACCCACCTGGGAAGTATGGGGAAGAGAAAAGAAGAAGGAAAGTGGTTAGAGAGAAAGAGAAAGAGAGAGAGAGAGAGAGAGAGAGAGAGAGAGGAGAGAGAGAAAGGACAAGGGGGGAAGAAGGAGATAAAAAAATCTGGAAGGTCAGGATTAATCAGTCAGTAGGTGTGTCAGTAGGTGTGATGTTTTCTATAGAAGGGTTAGAGAGACAGAGTGAGAGAAAGAGGTAGAGAGGAGAGAGAAAGCATGCAAAATAAATATTCACCCTGTCCCACTGTCTTTCCTTATCCAGCAAAATAATAACCAGCTTGGGGTGCATTTGGTAGCCATCCTCGCTGAAGGAGAGATTGCGCCCCTCGAACGTCACATTCATGAGGTATCTGAGGACACAACATTAGACCAGATATTACAAAATTCACAGAAACGTAAGAGTTGGTCCATAACCAGGTCAACTGGGCTTCTGGAATCCTTAACCAATCAAACATGATGTTACATGTCAAATATTAATACTCTGATTTTTCTTAACCTAGGTGATGCATTGAAAGAAAATCCTCTCCCTTATGAAACATTTAATCAGTAATATATTGATATATACTACAGGTGTGCATGTATTGTAATCCCAAGTCACTCAGGTCCTCGAAATAGCAGAGAGTCTGCTTCAGCACTGGAGGTCTTGACAGAAAACATAAGTGAGCACTGAACGGGTGACCTCCTGGTCACAAGATCATTACCATAATCTTTAGTTCCCTTCAAGTGGCAAAGCCAGAAGGAAGGGCACGACAAGGCTCGCTATCCGAGTAAACAGTGCAAATGTCATCCCAACAGGGAAATTATCTATAATGTATAAAAACAATAAGTGCCTCGACTACTGACAAAGATGATGGTCGGTGATAATAGACTCGATTAGTTTTTTTTCCAGCCCATCTAAAAAAAAGGTCTTGCAGAGGACATGCGTCATTTCTGCCCTAAAATGAACAAGATAATAATCTACCACAATGACTAGAAATAGAGACAGTCACATTAGTGTGAATTGGTGAAGCATAATCATTCTCCCCTTTTCTCTGTGTGGTTCTACAGTTTGTGAAAAACAACTGCTGACCCACTTTTGACAGTGGCGGTGAATCAGTCTGTTGTCAAGTGTGGGTATGTTTGGGTTTGCTGGTGTGTGTGCCCTGGAGCGTCCAGTCACTCGGATTTGCATCAGAGTGTTGATATTGTGGTGTATGTTGTAACAGTCAGATTACTTGCTATGCCTTTAAGACACTCCTGCTAAATATGCATATCCATATGTTATATTTCTCTCTGTATTGTCAGAGTTGTGTTGATCTCATTTGATAGATGACACTCGATATGCTTATGCTTTAACTTTTATTTCTCAGCTCTCCGGTAATAAAGTTTTGGTGTGAAATTGACATTATTTATTGTTGTCATTGATATTGCTTACACCACTATTAAAGTGAATCTCCATCTCAATGCTGCATCACTACTTTGCAATATTGCAGGAACCCATTCCAATGTGAAGTTCTACTAAGCTACTTTAAAATCACTTTTGCATTGTTCTTATAGTCTCAGAGGTGTTGAGGTACAGACAGATTATTCCACGCTTTAGTTATTAAAGTAAGCTATAAATTAGATTATTGTTGCCTCTTCTAGGAATAATATTTGTCCACACTGAAACAGCCACACACTCTGACTTATACACTGATTTGACAGACTGACTGGGCTGCCACAGGTTATTGAGGCACACGTGCGAATTCTACAGGAATGTATACATTACTCCCTTGATTTACTGAGCTAGCAGACTGGGCTCCATTACTCATATTGCTTCACACACACACTCCACTGCTTCTACTACATATGCTCCTTGCATCAGTCCTTCCCCAGTCTAGCCACCTATGATCAAAGGTGATGGTAAAATACAACCTAAAGAATGGTTTCAGTCAGGAAACATTTGCAAATTCTAGTTAGACGTAACCAATGTGCAGGCTCTCCTTGAGCTACTTTGCTCCTTACACTCTTATAAAAAAAAGGTTAAATCTAGAACCCTGAAGTCTTCTTCAGTTTGTCCCTCTAGGGGAACCCTTAAAGATTTTATGTAGTACCCTACAACAGAGAGTTTCCCTATTAGAGAGGGTAAAACCCCTTTAGGAAGCTAAAAGTTCTTAACTATCCAAAAAACCTTTGGTGAACCCCATCTATGTCCAGTGTATACTTTCCCATAGGCCAAGTTCTGTAATCTTTTTTTTATTTTTTAAAGGGGTTTTCTCCCTTCTGACAATCAGGAAGCAGTCATGGTATTCCTGACCATTTTCAGATGACCAAAGACCCCCTTTGAGCATGTTGAGTGAGTTCAATAAGCCAAGAAGCCCACCTCCTGAGCACCTGAGCATGAGCAGACCAACCTGACCTTCACTTGACAAATATACCGTGCTATATATTGTGCTACGCCTATTCTTTTAGTCAATGGCTTCCCCTGTGTGGCTATTAGCCCCATTCTGTTATTGGCCTCAGAGGCCAAAACAAGCCACCAGCACAGGTTAAAAAAATCTATGTGAGACGTACTGCTCTTAATACTACCAACACAGATTTACACCTCACCCCTGTTCTAAATGCAATGCTGTTCCTCATACATACCTGCAAACTAAAACCCAAACTACTGAGCTCACTGTTCCAAAGCCTGTTGCTCAAAAAGAAGAGCAATGAGCAATGAAGGTTGACAGAGCTGTTTTATAGGCAGAAGGGAAACATCATGGGAGGGAGTATGTTCCATGGAGGCAATCCTCACTCCATAAACTATGCCTCCATCAGTCAGGGAAGCCTGTCTAGAGGGCACCTAGATCATATATGTCATTGAAACTGATGTTGTGACACAAAAAGAGGTCATTGAGCTACAAATACAATAAATGTTGTATTTACTCATTTATACTCCAGTTGACGCTGTGAAAATTATGGTGGTGAGCAAGATTTTGTGTAGACTTACTGTTAAAGATTCATATCTTGTGTTGCTAGAGGGATGTTCCTCACTACCATAGACCTGGCTCAAAGCTATTGGCAGAGGGCTGTAAAGAAGGCGTCATGACCCAAGGCTGCCTTTGTATCTCTCTCTGGTTTGTTCCAGTTCCATATGCTACTCTTTGGGATGAATAATACACCCACAACTTTTTGAAGGCCCAACACGATGTGAAGCAAATATGATAAGTTACTACCATTGTTTCAAGCAAGATTAGGTATTTGAGACCATGCACCAATTAGCTGGAATGCCAACTGTCAAACTGCTCTGCACTTAATAAACAGCTGTTTAACACCTGTAACTGTATGAGATTTCCTGACTGCACTCTCAGTTTTTTTATTTATACTGTTACTTGTGACATAGAACTAGTTTACCCTGTCACTCCATGTCTCTGAGAACAGCTCTCAATATAAAAAAGGGAGCCAAAGGTAAGATGTGGTCTGCATCCAATGAAACAGTTGAATCTCTATGTTCCTACAGCAATTCAGGACTAAAGTCACCCAAAATTTGGACACATTTGTTGACCCTACAACAGCTACGTCTCAGATTCTTATGACCAAAATGGCTTTTGGCATCAATAAATATGTTGTTTCTTGTTCAGTTTGCCAGTTCACAAACCCAAACCAGAGGAAATCTGCTGAACTTATGGTTGTCATTTGACCTTAAAGAGCTTGGAAATACATAAGTAGATATTGTGGTGCTTCTTCTGGATATACATGTCTTCATTAGCTAACAAGTTTTAGTGAAGTCTTTGCATGATTTGGCAATCCTACTTAGCTCACACCAGAAATAAGGTCACCATTTGTTAGTAATCTCTTTGAACAAGTAATCTCTGCCCATGGGTCTAAGCACAGGCTTATAACGGCATGCCACACACAAATAAACACTACAAAGCCTGTGAATCACACACTTAATCCATGATTATGTCAGAGACAAACATATTTTTTAAGACAAGTACCCTTTATGGAAAATACAGGCCTTAGCTCATCCATAATGTTGTAGGGTAGTAAGTTGCCACTTGACCTTATCCCCAGCCTATTTATGATGAAACTAATGAGCCTGGTATACCAAACCCTGAGAATCTGAGAGCTTTGCTTCAGGAAGTATATTATCAAGTAGGGAAGCAAGCAGAATTAGATGCCAGCCACAACCACTCAAAGAACTATTATGATCAGATTACGATGCAAAGGTTGCCCATGTAGACCAACCTATATTATATCTAACAGAAACTTTCAGATGTGAGCCACTAGCTAACAATACTGTGGAACTCTGCTGAAATATCCAGCTTGGTGTGATCAGATACCAGCTGCCAACACAGACTGAGTTGGCAAGTGCTGGTAGATGGTAACAGTTTATGAACTACCACTACTGATGTAAAAAATATTTTGTTTATTAATGTTTATTAATGTAAACATTTTTTAATCAATTTAGTCAAGCAATAAGAAAGCTGGAAAATACAGACACAGTCTCAAGACCTAATGTATGTGCCCAAATTGAGATCATATATTACAAAATGAATGTAATCACACAATTTAATCAACCAGCAAAACCTGGATTATCAGATCCACATTGGCCCAAATAGCTTGATCAAGCTGGTCGACCAGCACTTACCAGCTTTGCCTGTGTTTTGGCAGCTGGTTGCTGGTCACACCAAGCTGGATTTTTCAGCAGGGAAGATGCAGGAGTATTTCTTGTAGTGAACCTCAGTTGTGCACAGCTGGGTGCAGCCTTTGTCTTTATAGGAGGAAGATGTAACAGTCAAACTATTTGCTATGACTTCACATCACTCTTTTTTAATTTGCATGTACATACAATATGTTATGTATGACATCAGTCTCTGTATTGTCAGATTGTTTTGATCCTGTTTGATGCATGCCACAGGATATTCCTTAACTTTTATTTCTTAACTCTCCAGAAGCAACGCTACCACACTGCTTTATACTCCATCTCTCTTCATATATGAATAGAACAGTTAGACCTGGCTTCATAGGCACCTGCGATATCACTTTGCCAGCTAGGCATTGTTTGCTAACTGTACTCAACATAGCATCCAAAAGCATCATATATCGCTGGGTAAAAGCATTTCAAATGTGTGTCAACAAGTTTGTCAGTGCCAGTGAAAGCTCTTCTGCTACCATCCATCCAACCACCCCCCCACCCCAAACCCGCTCTCAATCTGTAGGCTGCCATCACCATGACAACACTCAGCCTCAGAAAAACGACTCACCATGCAAGAAATAACTCCAAATGGGGGGTGGGAACAACAGACAGAGCGATAAAAAGCAGGAAAGCGCAAAGGCATACCGAGTATGGGAGATGCCTTATACATTTTACAGTTGCAGCAATACAGCCCCGCCACTCAACTCACACAGCGGAGGCACAGCACACAGAAGGAAACAATTAGCCTCAAGAGCTATAATACACTGAGGAGTGTGTTAGAATGCAGCACCACACATGTACACCGGGTAACAGGGTCTAGGGCTACCGAGGCAGGGTCCTGTGAGTGGAGGGACATAAACGTATACCAGCACTCAGCGGTAGACAAAAGACCCTCGAGAGTCACAATTGAGTGTTGACTGCAGTGTGTGTGGGTGTGCGTGTGTATGTGTTATGATTGATACGCATGTATCATGATTTGAGAGAGGGAGGGAGACATTGAGAGAGAAAGAGAGAGAGAGAGAGAGAGAGAGAGAGAGAGACTCACTGGCATATGAAATGTGTTACCATGGTGCCCACAACCACAGTGATTTCCTAGCAATCTGCTGCGTTGCCATGGGAACAATAATCTCACCAGAAACGGAGAGAAAGAGAGAGAAAAGAGAGAGAGCATCTTTCTTGCCCAGACTGTTGCCCTCACACCCCTCCATCTGTCCCTCACTCCCTTCATCTCTTTTTTTCTGTCTTTCTCTCCCTCATTCGTCATTCTCGCACTTACAATAGGGACGTGAGACAGAAGTACCCTAATAAATCACTCTCTCTATAAATACAGGCAGATCAATACAGGGACATGATAGAATAGTGTTTGCACGAATAAGCCTTTGACGCTGCTTTGAACTCAGTTTTCTTATAGCGACCAAGTTTAGGAGCAGCTTGTGGAGATTTTCTGGATCAGCTTGAGACATGGTGTGTATATATATATACATACATACATATACATACATACATATATATATATATATATATATATATATATATATATATATCATACAGTTTATTTCAGTTTGAGAGAAGAATTTGAG
>JAOUQW010000025.1:6637395-6654278 GCA_028565825.1 Olivaichthys viedmensis | reverse complement strand
CCACGGTCAAAATCACTGAGATCACATTTTTTCCCCATTCTGATGGTTGATGTGAACATTACCTGAAGCTGCTGGTTCATATCTGCATGATTTCATGAATCGCTGCTGCTACACGATTGGCTGATTAGATAATTGAATGAATGAGAAGGTGTACAGGTTCCTAATAAAGTGCTCGGTGAGTGTACATTTATATATATATATCAAATGATCCTGTGGGATCAAAGTCTTCTCTCAAAAACATAGAAGAAGCAACAGCTATTTTTACCCCACCAAGCTAACAAGCTAAGAGATGCTAAAGACATTAAGTTTTTTTTTACTGATACCGTTTTGGGTGAGAGGGCGTCACTAATCTTGAAGGGATTTAGAATGACGCAGTCACGAGGTCGCGTTATGACACTGCTATATTGGGCCAGCTAATCAGGATTTAGGTATAATTTATCTCTAATGAGATGCAAAACATATCAACACAGCTGTAGGACCAGGTGTGTGTATGTGAGGGTATGAGTATGCCCTGTATGCCTGCCTGAGGAGATGGATTGATGATCCCATTGCCTCCCCCCACATGCTCTAAGCTGCTTTCATTAAAGATACACACATGAACACCCACACACTCAAAAGACTAAAAATTTATCCTAAAGTAGGTGGGTTATCCTCTTTAAGTAATGGCTCAATGTATGGTAAAGTGGAGATGCACGTAAAGAAACAAGCATAAACACAGACACACAGAGCATACGGTTAAGGGCAAAAGGTTGCACCCCGCAAGGTTTTTGAATGGAGAAAAAAAATAGAACTTCTAAAAAAAAATTATATAAAATATATTTTATTTAAAATAAACTGTGGGTATATTCTGCAACATGACAACAATCCAAAATATAAGGCAAAATCAACAAAAAAAATTTGAAAAGACATTTTGCCATGATCATCTCAGTCTCCAGACATCTGGCAGTTAGAACAATTCTGTCATGAAAAACGGGCTATGGGGGGTCAAATATTACCATTGAGAGGATCCAAAAACTGCTCAGGGGATATGAAAGAGGTTGGAGGCAAGTATAAAGGCAAAGGCTGGGCATACAAGTTATTTGAGAATGTTCATATCACATTTTGAAAGTGAAATGTAAACTTTTGAACTGGTATTATTTTGGTTTTATCACTATTAATATTTTAACATACACTATTTTTGTTACTTAATGAAGGAACATCTGTGAAACCAAACACACTAAATGTCTGGATGGTATAAATTAAAATTATATTTTGTCCAAAAAGTATACAAACTTTTGCACTCAACTGTGCATGAACATACACACAGGGAAGGTGCATAGACTAGTTGCAGGAGCAAAACAAATACATAACAAGGCACACACTGAGACATCCAGACAAACACGCACACCCAGAAGAGAAGAACACATAAACCCCATTCAATCCTCCCTTCCCTCCCTCCCTCTGTGTCATGTTTACAAATGACATTGGTTTGCCTTCCTCGCCTTGAACTCTAGAAGTTTATGCCAATCTTGACAGATTAACAACACTGCGTTACAATGTTATTCACTTATTCTTTCTTAGCTTCTGCTTTTCTCTATTAATGCATAAATCCACACATATAAAGAAAACGTCCCTTGGTTTAAAAAACACATCAAATTTTCTTTGTCTTAATAAATGTGACAGCGACACTTCAGACACAAACTGGTTGGATATATCTTATATTCAATTTAATGTTAGTTGTCTGTAAACTGTGACCTGGTCTCAAAATGTTTGAAAAAATTGCTAATATGTTTTCTAATTCCCAAGATACTACTAATGGCCTAGGATCATCACTAAATATATACCCTGATTAAAATGACAGGATGTATGTGAATATGCAATTTGGAAATGCCGCCACGTCCTCCTGCCATCCCAAATAGCTAGTCAGCTAGTTACCTGCTAGCAAACTAGCACGCATTAATCACAGGTAAACACGAGTGGGATTTCAGTGTAGGAGTCTGAATTCTCAGAGATTTATATAACCGATACAACCAATATTTTGTTTGTCCCTAACATTAGCGAAGTTAGCTAGCTAGCTTAGCACACAGATTTTGTGGCTAAAAGTTTCCAGGCACGATACATACATACTGCCCCCTTAATGCTTGCCCCCTATGGAAATACTAAGAAAGTCTGTTTTAAATAGAAAAATGGGAATTTAGTGTTGTAGTAACACATTTGACCCAAACACCATTCATTCATTCAGCCATTCAAACTGAACACTTTGCGACTTACAGTATATAATATAATGCAATATTATATACATTAAATGCATTATATTGCCTTATATATCACAATTGTGATTACTCAACCTTTTAATCTGTTTCTGTCTGTCACGCTTTGGCAGCGACGACAGAACACAGGCGCAAGCCTTTGCAAACAAACATTTATTGAACTTTTTAAAAACACGCACAACATGCAGGTGGGGACAATCACATCACGAGACAGGGAATCACAAACACTGGGTGCGTGGCGCTCGTCGGCCACACACACCGCAGGCTGCGTGCGTGTGACAGAACCTCCCTCTAACGCGCGCCACCCATAACGGGTGGGAGGGGGTGCCAGGGCCCGTGGGGCCAGCGTCCATGTCCTGCGGCATCAGGGAACTCAACCACGCCTCCTGTGGCGTCATGGAGCTCAACCACGCCTCCTGTGGCGTCATGGAGCTCAACCATGCCTCCTGCGGCGTCAGGGAATTCGGCCACGCCTCCTGCGGCGTCTGGGAACCCCGTCACGCCTCCTGCAGCGTCAGGGAACTCATCCACGCCTCAAGCGAGGCTTGTGACTCGGCGAACCGGCATGGGGCCGCGATCAGGTGGGCGGCTGGCGGTGGCTGCTTCTGCAGCGAGCTGTCCCTGCGCGCCCAGTGGCGCCAGCAAGGCAGCCAGCACACCGAGCCGGGTCCACCGCGCCTCGCCTTCCTGGTCGAGTCTGGCCAAGCTCTTCCTTTCCCAGGAGGCGAGGGACCGCCCCGACGCGATGACCAATGCCACCATGGTGGCGGCGGCGTAGAGCCAGCGTTGATGTTCTGTGAATTCTTTCACCAGCTCCTCCCAGCCCGTTGTCCTCACAGCATGGCTTGTCCATCTTTGGTGCCTGATTCTGTCACGCTTTGGCGGCGGAGACAGGACACTGGCGCAAGGCGTTGCAAACAAACATTTATTGAACTGTAACATAAAACCTAAACCTACACAACGAAACAGCTTGACAACAAACAATCAGGCACAAACTGGACGGAAACAAGAGGGTTTTTTCAACACTTACTAGTTACTAAGAAATGACACGCAGACATGCAATCACATCACGAGACAGAGAATCACAAACACAAAACACTGGGCGCGCGAGATTGTCATTACAACAAAGATTTATGTGACTTATCTATCCATCCATCACCATAACAGGTTTATCTGGCAATCAATCAGTCCTTCCATAAACCCTGAATATTGATTGCAATATAAACAAAGCATTTCATTAATGATCTACCATGCATTTGAAATGCTTCTTGCTTTTGGTTTGTTGCTTTCTAAATGTGTGAAGCATCATTAAGCGGCCTTCAATTACGGTGTCTGAAGTTTTACTCGGGTTCGTTTCTATACTGCTGTTTTACCACAGATCTCCCCAAATGCCAAATTTAGCATTGAATATTTTAGAGGGTTTATTTTGGAAGCCGAATGAGGGTGAGGATGAATAGTGCTTTCGGGTTGGTGTGTGTTTAAGCGGAGAGCTCCCACACACAGCTTCTCTCCGTACCAGTGTCTGCCACAAAAACCAGCTCCTGCAAGACATGGCTGTTTTAATGAGTTTAGAGAGAGGAAGACAGACCAAGAGGAATAGAGAAAGAGAGAGAGAGAGAGAGAGAGAGAGAGAGAGAGAGAGAGTGTGTCAGCATGACGGCTAGGAATGAAAAAGGAAGAGAGTAAAAAGTGAAAGACAGTGGAAGATCGAGAATTGCAAACAATAAGTGCAACACAGAGAGAAGAGGGTGAGGAAATGTCCTGATGGGAAAAGAAACAATTTTCTGAAATGAAAAAGGAAGAAAAAAAGATTTTAGGTTGTGTATCTGTAACGAAAGTTGTTAATATATTTTAAGCCAAATGACCAGCAAGTTGCCAGTCATATGAAAAGTAATTAAATGAACTTTTACCTCATGAGAGCCAGGTGGAACAATGTCTAATCAGGTAAAAAACCTTAATTCAATGTTTAGGTCACTGAAGTACTGTAAATAGGCTACACTTAAAGGGATACTGCAGCGTTTTTCAATCTAATCTCTATCCACTGTATCCGCAGCATATGTTCAATTACTACTGACAAGAATTTTGACACGTTTTCATGCACTGAGAAAATAACAGTAAACTTGTTTACTCAAAACTCACTCATAATGGAAGTCTAGGGGTAATTGTTAAATGCTGTTAATAAACATTTAAAATACATTCAAAACTACAGCCGTTACACTCTAATAAAAAAGGTCTTAAGATGAGACAGACATGAGAGAAAGTCTCACCAAAGTTGTAGTTTTATCTAACTCTTCAACACTGAAGCAATACAGTAAAAAGTAATTCCTTTTCCGATAGTTTTGTGGTATTGATGCGCGGTCTACATAGGTTGACTACATAGGTAACTCATAACCAAAAGCACTTCAGTCTGAAAAAACTCACTTTGACTGAAGAATTCATGAAAGCGTTCTACATAAATGTTTATTTACAGAATTTAACAACTGCCCTTAGACTTCAATTAGAAGTGAGTTGTGAGTAAATAGGTTTTGAGTAAACAGGTATTCTTTGCTCAGTACAGGGAAACATGACAAGATTCGTGGCTATGCTACAGAAGCGGTAGATAGAGATTATGTTGAAAAATGTTGGAGTATTCCCTTCATCAGTTTTCTGTGCATTCCATAATGCCTCAAATATCAATATCATGAGAAACAAGATAAAAAGCCAATGGCATGCTCCAGGCAGGCATCAGGTGTGCCAGCACTTCCAGTCACTGTGGAATTACCTGGGAGGACAGTTGAGCATACAAGATCTGATGTTCCTGATCTGACCCTCCATCCACAGATCACAACATCAGAGATGATGACTTCATCAAACTCTTCAGCAGGAATGGTAGAAAAATCACACAGCTGCACATTCAGAGCCTAATTTGCTCTGTGTGCCAGACGAGTCAAGCAGCACTGGCTGCAAAAGGCAGATACAAACAATACTGAAGGACCACAAGGCAAATGCTAACAGTTCTCACTAGTTTTCTATTGTCGTTGCACTGTTTTGTTTCCTGCTATTGTTTTCACCTGTTCATTGCGGTTATTTATGCAATGAAGGTTGGACTTGTCCAACAATGGATATTGTGCTATTCTATCATTACAGTTAAAACGGTAAGAAAACAAGCATAAATAAAGCAAGGAAAAAGATAGAGTGTGGCAAAATCGGGATGTATACACCAAGCAAGATAGGGAAAAGATGAAAGAAAAGATAAAGATAAAGAGTTCGAGAGATAAGAAGACAGGGAAAGAAACAATGAGAAAGTGGAAGGAGGGGGAGACGGATGGAGAGAAAGATCTGAAAAAGGAAAAAGGCAGATAAAAGCGAGCGAACGGGTGAAAGAAGGCAGTCTCCCGCTGCTGTTCCGTTCTGTCTCTCTAATCCAGCTTCGCCCCGAGCGCTCTATTACCGACACAATGGCAGAACAAATGGCCCTGCTAAAAGTAAGCGCCACAAAGCCAAAATGCTAATTAATAATTAGCAATCAATGCCCCCTCCATGCCCAGTGTCAAGTATCAAAACAACGGAGAGGGAAAGCTGCTCGAGTGAAAGGTGGTTTTTCATGTGGCAATTAAAATGTGGGTGTTTGTAAAATTACAAAAGGCAAGATAATAAGCAGACACATCTCATGCTGTCAAAATGTCAAATAAGAAACACCCCCCCTTCTCACTCCTTCATCTACCCTGTCAATGTTTTTTACTGCCACAAGCATTCAAAATGTATCAAAGCAAATCCCAAATCTAACAGTAAAAATAAAATAGTGTCGAAATGATCAGGATAACACAGTAGTGACATTTATTATTCCATGGAAAAGGATATACTATGTAAGTATTCTAAAATAAGCATTAGTTAGTATTGGGTATTAGTAATAATATTAGTATTAGTAAGTATTAGTTGTAACAATATGGAATCATCTTTCTTAGTTTGAGATTGATGTATGCATTGGGTAAAAATGCTATCCACTCATACAAACTTCTCTTTCAAACAAGCTCTACAATAGTAGTCACACATTTGGCAAAGTGACACAAATTTGTACATAAAATCAATTATATGCAAAGATCTCAAAGCTCTATTCGGTGTCATCTGTAAGAACTCATATATTTAAAAACAAAAAATCTCAGTGAATGAGAATGAATGAAAAATGCTCATGCCCCTGAAGGGTACTAATCTGTCAGTTGTCTGTTTCTGTAGAAAACTGTTCTGTTAAAACACCCCAAAGGTGCCCAAAAGGTCCACATTGGTAGAATTTTAAAATGAACCACATTACATTCAAATATTGTCATTTTCAGCCCTTTTTCTTGCAGCTTCTGTCGGAAAGCAGATTAGTCAATCATTATTGACTTTAAAAATATGGCCAAGGTACCATAACTATCCAATAGCCTCGTGTATGCTACTTATGCAGTGCAGTGAAGTGCGTGCCAGCTAATTCGCCTAACAATAATTTAGGGTTTATTTTATTTTTATTGTTCACTAAAACTCTTGAATAAGATGAGTGCAGAACCAGTACAAAGAAATCGAAAACTTATCACTTACATGCAGAGTGGTAGGAAGACTTTTTCTTCAACAATGACAAACCCTAAATGTGTCTGTTTAATTTGTCCTGTAGCCATCACCAATCCAAAGAAAGGGAACATGAGATGTGTCTCAAATCACACTTTAAGACGTAATACTTAAAGGTGCAGTCCGTGATTTTGGCAGTCTTTACCTGAAACCAGCTGTTTTGAAACTCAAATTCAAACAACTTTTCAGTGTTCCCTTCAAAGCCACGCCCCCAAAACACATGCACACATGCTGCCGAGGCCAGAACGCCTGACTGCTAGTGCAAGAGGTGGAGCTTGATGAGCAAGTAGAGACGCCTCCTTGCCCAGATTGGTTGGACGTTGGTGGTCCACATCATTTGGTTTATCAGAGCCTGGGAAGCCTCAGACAACAGTTTCTCCTCTGAGCAGATATATTATTGACAGCTGCTGGAATGTTAGGAGAACTTCACAAAAAGTGTTCTGACTTAAAAATCGCTAACCCCACCTTTAAACATATTTGCTATGTTCTAGTCTAGAAGATCAATACATAGAACATGCTTTTAAGTGGGTGCGTACATGCGGGGCTTATTAAATCCAAATAATAATCGTTATGTACTTAAGGGAAATGACATTAAAAATGCACATGTGCCGGATTGTTTCATGTTGTACCTGATGTTTCATGTTTTTCACTACTGTTCATTAACAGTTACAGTTTGGAGACAGAATCGGCACCGCAGACAAACTCTCTACAGCCATCATCAGTAGCCATGTCGGTTCTGTCCATTATCTGCTATAAGCCCCTCCTTCCGTTCTGTAGTGCATAATGGGATAGTGTCCATGCTCCACTCTTCATTTGTTTGGCAAATATAGTCCATCATCTGGCTCTTTTTACTATATACTACATAGATTTGTTTATAATATACTGTATACATACTACTAAACACATATTATTTATATGCAAATAGAGACACAGCTGTGCAGGCATTTCTGAACTACGCACAAAAAATATGCCGCCAATTTCCCGGCCAAAAGTGAACCACACAGACCTGGCTGACTCCATTCAATGCAAATGATCAGATTAAGCTCAGTGTGTTTTTTAAACCAGTGGATAGGTCTGTAATACTAAAAAAGTAGTGAATTGATTCAAAGGCACTTTGTGCGCATTTTGAAATAAATCTTACGTTTAGTAATCATTCAAGTGTTAAAAAAAAGTTAGGCCTAATTTGTTTTTGGTTGGTAAATTGGTAAACAAGTTGTCCACTGGAAAAAATGGATTTCAAATCAGAAGAGTGTGGTCCAGATTTACACTCCTCACTCCAGTAACTAGACACCTTTCTATTAGTTTCACTGTAGTTATTGAATCATTTACAGCAGTTACTAAATAATATGCTTAAAAATGAATGACTTAAACATTTTTTAAATCTTATAGATCTGGTTCATTTATGCAGTTTCAGTCACATGACCATTTATGGTCATTTATATCAAATTCTTGTGTTTTTCCAACAGAAGCTTTTCTTAGATCCCTGGCCAGGGCGATTTGCTCTTGCGTAAAGCAGCCGTGAACATTTGTTTATATTTCCATAAATGTATATCCAAGCGGACATGAAAATGGAGTCAGCACAGCCATTCATAACAAAACTTTGGTTATTTTTATCGCAGCGGCTGACTGCAAAGCCCTCGTGAATCTTAGTTAGTGCATCATTAAATGCACAAGCTGCAGGAGTTATGGATTTTTTTTTCTCCCTCATGCACTCAATTGTTATATTAGTTCGGATCTGGGCCTTCCAGTGGGTCTGTAAAGACATAGACTCTCATCGTAATGGACACTAATCACCAACAGATAAATCACTGAGCACTAAGACTTTTGCTCAGACTGAAAGCCATTGTTCGAGGAGTTACCAGCTGCCAGATACGAGTGGGAGATTGACTTATTCAGATTCACAGGTCAGAGATATTCAAATACATGACTCCTTCTGCCTTGCAATTTTAAAAGAAGCAATAGGCGACCTGCTGTAGTCATTCGAACCCCCAAAGTGCTGTGCATGATACAGAATAATAGACCATGTAACAGTAATAAAAGAAAAAGCGTCTCCTGTCGAATCCTCGAATGAAATGAAATGTTTCTTTTGTGTGAATGCAGCCACTCCATTACAGCGTAATGGCAGCAGATTTCTGCCAGTGTGCTGTGGCTATCTAAGTTTGTCTTGCCTAGATCTTTTTTATTTAGCTCATTTTCTTTCTGCATGCTCTTTACACGGTGTCCTGCTGGCTCCCCATTAACACAACAGTTTGGTGCTGCAACTCCGCATTCGATTCACCCAATTCAGTAAATCACAGTCCCGCTGACTGAAATGCGTTGTTCTTTTCTCTCCCTCATATGACACTCGGTTTAACTCTCAGGGTCCCGAAATTACCTCAGTCTGTTACAAACCTCAGCCTTTTTCCACTGCAGATTCCAAAACGAGAACCATCTCAAACAGAAACCAACACACTTTGGGGTTCTAGTTCTAGTTCTTTTTGAGAGACGACAGTGACGACAGTGAAAGAGGTTGCATTATCAATTCAGCGTGTAACAACGCCATTAAGTTTAACATGGAATAAGTGTTAGCAGTAACATTGTTTCTTTGACTGGTCAGCCATCTGGTTAACTAGCTGATAAAGAGAGATTACGGATCAAACTCACAACAAAATTATTGACAAAAAGCCTTGCTGATGAAGGGTTTTTAAATTGTCAGCGATGACAAGACAAAAAATGCCCACCGTGACAAAATTTTAATTATTTTAATTTCAACCTGATTCCAACGATTCAATCCAAGTTCATTTCAACAAAAATATAATGAAACAGAAATTGACTCACTAAACTCCCTAAAATCCTCCCTGAAGTTGGCATCCCATATGATCAAAAAACTAAAGTATTTCTGTTTGTTTGGTCTGCATTGTACCGTAAAAGTATAGGCTTGTGCTGCTACAGTATGAGAAATTAAACTGAAACGTTTGTGCAGGTTGAGAAGTAAAATAGCACAATGATGCTTCTGAAAGCAGAAATGTAGCACCAATGAATCAAATTATTTTGTGTGTGTGTTTGTTTTTTAATTCTGGGTTTTTCATTTGATGTTATTCGGTATGTGTGTATGATGTCGCAGGTTGTGTGACGCAGTATGTGAACCAATCAGCAACACTGCTAGCCCCACCCCTGAGCACCATGAGTACCTGTTGTTAGCAATCTTCAGCAGGTATCAAAAACTATACTGAAACCTTTAGGATGAAACTGACTAACGAAAAAAGCACAGTTCCAGCTTTCTGGTGCCAAATGTTCCGGTACTTTGTACATTGGAAAAGGCCTTAAGTTACTAAGAAGGTGGAATTGTGTATGCAAGTTGAGTTCTTTAGCGACTGACGGTTTAAACATCATCACTGTCCAGGTCGCCAATAAACAAGAAATGTATTTCTGATGCCATTAAATTAACTGCCCCTAATAGTGAACTTAGAAAATCCAGTCTTAGTATCTCTCCCTCCCTCTATCTCTCTTTTCATGAATTGACTAAGACAGATTGAGTGCACCTAAGTGCTTCCAAGAGGTGTGTACGTGTGTGCGAGCGTGTGTGTGTGCGCGTGTGCACGAGCGTGTGTGTGTGTGGACACTTTCTCCATTCTTAAATCATTTTATTGAGTATCAGTTCGGGCTAAAAGCCCAAGCACGGCAAAAGGAAAAAAAAAGGACAAGCACATCAATATGACTTTCTTATAAAAGTCTTTTCAGAGAACAGGTGAACGTGTGTATGTGTGTGTGCGCATGAGTTGAACTCACCTCAGCACTTCGTTGGGGTTCCCCCCCTTCGGCCCTTTCTTTTCGGGCGGGCCGTGGCAACCTGACTTCAACAGTGTGTGAGGACCTCGATCCCGCATCATGGTTGAGGTTGCCATGGCGATGATTGCCACAGCATCACGCACCCGCGCCTCCAACCCGTAGTCCCACTCATCATAGGACACAGAGATCAGGCCTGAGACAGACAGAAGATAAGGATGAAAGTGAAAAGATGGAGAGGAAACAGAGGCAGAGATTTTGCCTGATTTATCTGCTTTACATTGTTAAGCATTTAACCTTTTATACTATATAGCACTTGTTAGTACTATTCTTTATTAAGACCTATTATAATGTACGAAAATGCATCCCTCTTTCCCTCATCTCTTTTTATTCAGACCTGTAGGAAAGACATTCGGCACGTTGTCGGCGTCCCCCGCTACCAGTGATGGTACGATCCAGGTGTAACCGTATCCAGTGAGGCCAACGGAATGTGCCACCTCGAAAATGGTGGTGGCCTCTTCTTTAGTGCAGTAGAGCAGTATAACGGGGCTCTGAAGCTTCTTCATCTGGTTCTGAATCTTAGAATCGCCATCGTCCACTGACATATCGAGCAGCAACACCTCCTCCAGTTCCCAGCCCACAAAACTATTGTCTATGGTACTCCGGATCTGTGGGAGAAAAACATGGCAACACTTCATTAACATCATCAAGGCAAAATAATGCGCCACTCATTTATGAAAGACACAAAGCCAAAATACTGATTGAATAGGACATAGTGGAATTAATGTTTAATTGGCATCATTCATTAAACAGTTCAATGACAGGACTGTCTTATCAGTGGCACAACAGAGGGTGATCAAATATCAAGGCAAAGTAATCAATGAGAGTAAAACCTGAGCAAAGCATTTGTTCTGTTTAAATGGGTCAAAACTTCTTTTTTTCAAAATTGAGACACTTTAAATGAACACTTTTTTTTTTTTTTTTTGGCCCCAATACAGCAGTGTTGGTAAAAAGCACTTTACCAAAGTATATACTAAAGCTCAGTAACTTACAAACAAGCATAAATAATGTCAACTTGAATCTAACTGCAATTTATTAAACCAAGGAAAATATATTACAAAATGTTTTAACACAGCAAAACTGGTTTGGTTTCTGTGGGCAAAAAGATCAGGAATAAAAGCTAAGAAATCCATTAAATAAATATGATTGTACATATTTGCCTAATGTTCATAAAATAAATCTGTGCTGCCATCATAAGGCAGTCAGTGGATTTTTTATTTATTTATTTTTACATTGAAAGGGGTCGCTGGCTGCAAAAAGTTTGACAACCCCTGCCCTAAACAATTTTGTTAGACAATTTGCCATAACTGAATTTCTTTCTGATGGAATATTGCACTAGCCATTACTGAAATGCTTCTGTCATGTCATTCCCTGTCAGAAAGGGAAATAGAGATTGCTAGGTAGAAAAAAGGAAAAAACATTAAAAAATAAAAATAAAAGGTTTAATTCAATTTGCTGGTGTTCAAAAGTAGAACATGATGACAGAATATCACAGTCGTGTAGTGGCGGAGGCAGGACACAGGCGCAAAGTCGTCGTAACAGCAAACATTTATTTTAAACATCTACTCATAACGACACACACACACACACACACACACACAGTAACTACACGTGACAACTAACAATCAGGCACAAACTGAACAGAAACAAGAGGGCTTTTTAAACACTTACTAATCATGAACTAACGACATGCAGGTGGGGACAATCACATCACGAGACAGGGAATATTACACACACACAAAAGCGTTTGGTCTCGCACGTGGCGGCCGTCGCCATGGCAACCGCCACGGTAGGTCACGCGCACAGCCGCGCACGTGACACAGAACAGGACGTGACTGTAATGATCTGATTGTAGCTAGCTAATGCTAACTTACACTAGCGTTCAAAATTTTGGAATCAACTGTCATATTTTATGAACAATTGCTCTATTCACTAAACTCTTATACAATGTAGTAGATCTAATATACGGTATATAATATAAACCAGACACCAAAAGTTATTTTTAGAGGTTTTGTTTAGTATTTAAAGTATTTAAAAGTTATTTAAAAAGTTAAATGATAAAAATGTTAATGATAAAGGAGAAATGACTATACAGAGTTAATTCCAGTATATTATTTAAGTCTCCACTTCAAGATTTGGTCACCGCTTTCCAAAAAAAGAGCCATTCTGAATATTAATGTTTATATTAACATCACTCTTGATGCTATAAAATGTTCATAGTCATTTTGGAGTCATCATTCTGGACACATAAAGTTTTACAGCTTTCTCTTTCTACAAATGATTTGAAACCTAAAGTGCAGAAACACTAGAATCATATTACAATGATTTAATAGATTGATCTGAAACAAAATGGAGTTTATATTACTGAAAACTTTTGAACACTCGTTCTTTTTTTTTGCATATTAAAAAACTCGCTCAGTCCTGTTTTTTCCTAATAAGAAATATTAGTAAGATAAGAAGTGGCTTGCCATTTCAGGACAAATTATTCATACATTCGTGACTCCTGTTTGCCTGATGGTGTGTATTTGGGTTTTATTATTCTTAGACTGTGCCGCTTTTATGTTTCTGTTTTATGTCAAGGTTTGTGTTCGTATTGTATGGTGTTTATATTATTTTATTTAGTTCCTTATTATTCCTTATTATTATTTATTATTATTATTATTATTATTATTATTACTATTATTATATTTTTATTTTTATTATGGTGTTAAACTATTTGTGTTATATTTTTTGCCCTGTGAAGCACTTTGTGAAGGAATACACAAAAGTGCTATATAAATAAAGATTTACTTGCTAGCATCGAAAATAGTGTAATGCATTTTCACATGCACTTGAAATATTCACAGAATTCTCTGTTGACTAGTTAAATATGTATACTGTTCATATTTGACCCAAATATTATGTTTCAAGAATGAACAATAATTAATTATATTGACTGTATAATACGTTTTCATGTTAGTTTGCTGTTTATTGAGCAAAGTGTTGAGTGGAAAGGCATATCATCAAATTAATATTTAATTGAATACCATACCTAAACTAATGAAACATTTAACAGGATTTATTTATTTATTTAATCCTGATTTAATCCATAACCAATTATTTAGATCTTAGATTTTTAGATCAATTAATTAATCAATAAATATAACCGGCAGATTAGACATTTCCTTCATCATTTAAAAAAAAAATCCCAAAATTAATCTTTTTTTTTGTGATGCTTCATATGTCTGGTAAAACTCCAAAAGTTTCCACAATGGAACTAATGCAACTCCCAGCCCACAGTAACGTTAGGCTATAGTACTGTGGATCTGTAGGAGAAACAACTATGCAACTACACCACTTTTCAGAATTACAGTTGTTACAAACACCAAGACCTTTTTATTACTCTGAGCCACGATTACCAGTTTAAAGTTCATGCAAGAAAATGACTTTTGACATAAAATGACTGGCTTTCATTTTTTACATACTATCAATATGACTCAAAATTGTATGCGATTTTCAATAAGTGCTAGTAATCAACCTGTCAAACTGCTTTAACCATTTTATATTGTGCAGTTTTGTCCCGGGGCCCTAAGAAACTATAACAAATAGGTCCTTTTTAACTACCCTCTTATCTGAGACACAAAGATGGTTCACAAACTGAAAATTCTTCTGAGAGAAAGCAGCTCCCAGAGACACTGTGGCATCTCTTCATTCATCTGGATGAATATAATTGGTACTATTAGCAGACAAGTAAAAGTAAATTATATTCTACTCTGAAAGTCTAGTTACAGATGTGGCAATGTGCATGTGTACACGTTAACACCCTAAATAGTGCCTTTATAAATCCAAATTTCAGCCTAAAATCTATTTTTATTTCATAGCCTAGATTTTACACACTAATGATGGACAAAAACAGCATTCTGAAGTGAAGTAGAGAACAGCTGCTTAAAGTAGTAGTAGTTCAGCCAAAAATGAAATTTACCCAATTTTCCCCCTTATCCTAAAAGTAGTCTATCAACCAAGATAGTAGTTTGCTTCTTTAGTTTTGCACTGGAGCTACGAGTCTAATGTAGCTATAAAGGAAGCCTCCAGTTTAGCATTGTGCAAACTGCATGTCTAACGAACTCGACTCAAAAGTAATGCCATACAATACAAATTGGACGTATAACTGTACCTCCAAACTTTGGAAATCTAAAAGCCACACCTCCTTCCTGAGTCTGATGCTTGCTTTCATATCAAACTATGTGCTAAGGAAGAAAGTGATTCTGGCTTCCACATGGCTGCTACTGTTTATAGCACAGTTTTGGACAAGTGTGTGATGATTTAGGCATGCTGTTTGAACGATGCTAAACTGGAGGCTCTAAGCTTAACTTACTTGTTAGCTATATTAGCCACGTAGCTCCAGTAAAAAAACTAAAGAAGCAAACTTCCGACACCAAACATATCTTGGGTGATTTTCCCCTTTACATTTGACGTAAGGGGACAATTGTGTAAATACAATTCCTTTACCAGCAAAGCAAAGCAAATCCGATTCCTGGGTGACATTTCGGGGCATCTTTCTCACCTTGTTGACAAAGTCCAGGTACCCCGGGTAGTAGGTAGTGACGATGGAGAAGATGTACCAGTCGTACTCCTCCATGATGTTGAGCATGACGGAGGCCTGCTGCTCTATGGATGGCCCAAATTGGAAGAACATGGAGTTGTCATCCTGCAAAGCACAAAGGAGAGTAATCTGAATGCGAATTCATAAATACGAAATGAGCCGTTGCAGCAGGTGACTGGATATGAGAGGCCTCTTGTTCATTATGCACTAATTGCTAATCAATGTTGGAACAAAAAGTCAGCCATAAAACGGTGAAATGGAGCATCGTTACAGCATACGAGCCAATATAAAACCGTACGTCAAAAGTAATTCCTCACATGATTGTGCATTGATTTCTTCTCACGTTTAAATGCCATGTTCTTATCCAAAAGTAATATTTAGCTTCTGTTACAGTCAATTCTGATTGCCCTTCGGTGCATGTAATATGTTGTAAAAACACACAAAAGTGGGTTTGTATCTGTTCTGTGTGTGTGTGTGTGTGTGTGTGTGTGTTTTCTGCCAGCTGCATCCAAGTCAATCATTTACAATGCCTTGTTCATGTATTTATGCATCATTTGTTTTTGGATTTTGGCCAGTGAACACAGTGCTCATGTGTAAAAAGTGGACCATATAGGGTGTGTGAAAATTTGTGTGTTGATCATGATGCATGCTGAACTAACTCACTCTTTCTGTGTCTCTCTCAGGTCTCAGTGTTCCACTCATCATCAAAGCTCACTACCCCAGAGTCCACACCCCCGGGGACTGGGATGGACTCATCCGTTACCTTGATTCATCTTTAATGAGATAACAACACTGACAAGGCAGAAGGAGGTGGGGGGCACAGCAAAAATCCCCGCTATTGACTTAACACCTACAGTGTTGAATTATCCCTTTACAGCGCTCATTTGTGTCCAGTTGGAAGTGTTAAAGGAATACTCTGACGTTCTTTAACCTAATCTTTATCTACCGCACCTGTAGCATATGTGCGATTACCAGAGAAACATTTCTACACTTTTCCCTGTACTGAGAAAAGAACAGAAAACCTGTTTACTCAAAACTCACCTATAAGGGCAGTTGTTTTTGTAGAACAGTCACATGAATTCTTTAGTCAAAGATATTTGTAAATTAAGCTCTAAATCTAAATTCAGAGATGGGAAGTGCCTCAGTTTCTATCTGATCAAGCATCGATACCACAAAACATTTAAAAAAGCGTAAAAAAACGAAATTACTTTTTACTGTAGTGCTTTCTCTCATGCCTGTCTCATCCGAAGACCTTTCTTGTAATAGTTGGAGTTTTGAATTTCTTATTATGTAGTTGCATATTTTAAACGATAATGACTGTATTCAACAACTGCCCTTAGACTTCCATTATAAGTGAGTTTTGAGTAAACAGGTTTTCTGTTCTTTTCTCAGTACAAGATTCAACATTGAACATATTAAATTCTTGTCCTTGGGAATCACACATGCTACAGAGGAGCTACTCTCTTAATACAACTGCTCACCCCCTACCAAAGGTTGAGTCAGCAGGTGTGCATGCGAGATCACAAATACATTACATATACAGTCAAGCCAGAAAGTCTGCACACCCCCTTCACCTTCTCCACGTTTCATTACATTACAGACTTATTCTACAGTAGATCGAGTTCATTTTTTGCCTCAAACATCTA
>JAOUQW010000025.1:6601643-6612727 GCA_028565825.1 Olivaichthys viedmensis | reverse complement strand
ATGCTTGTTATTTTATGCCCAGTGGAATGTTTCATGTTCCATTTTTAATGGTCCCCACACACATACACACACACACATAGCCCTTTTCCACTGACACAGTGTCGGGGAGGTTACCACGTCATAATCTTTTAGTAATTAGCATATCAGACCATGATAGTTTCAAGCTGTTTAGTGTATTTTGTGCAATTACAAACTGAGCTTTAACATAATGCTCTACAATTATTTTTACACATGACGACTGAGAAAGTCAGTTTTCAATGAAAAAAATGAAACCATGAAACTGTGGTAGCAAGTACTGGCTTAAATACCAATTTATATGATCATATAAAGCCATCCAAAAGGAGTTAACCATTTAAAAAACACATTTTTAAGTGCAGGACATGTTTAACCAACTTGTTTATTTAAATAAAAAATAAAAAAAAGGCTAGTACTGGATTATGGAGCTTTTAGAATGGGGTAATTCAGTCATTTTACTGTCAATTGCAATAAACTGAATGAAAGCCACATTGTTAATTGTAATTTAAAAAACTTCCTTTAAGCAGCTTCACACTCAGAATAAATAGCAAAGAGCAAGAAAAACATGTATCTGTCATCTGGAGTGTAATCGTTGTCTATGGTGATGCATTGAGCTGTGTATAGACGCTGAAGTATTTGACTTTGGATGGTTAATATGTTCTCAAATCCAGAAGTGCAACTTATAATTAAAACCCTCCACGGTTGTTATTATTTTTACACCGTGCATTAGGAAACTCCTACATCTAATAATGTAATGGTTCGGCTTTTAATCTGGTGCAAATGTGATCTGGTTCTTATAAAGGTCTGCTGCAAACCAGAACCAGCACCAGCTCTGGCACCATGTCGGTGGAAAAGAGTTTAACAAGCATGCACGCACGCACACACACACACACACAGGCCTTGTAATCATTGGCATGCCTGGTGTCTTCACCGCGTTCCCCTTTGATCTATCACACACACTCAGACTCCTGTGATCTTTGAGAAGAGCTGCGCACACACACACACAGTGCAACCCAGGAGTACGCCACTCCCAAGTACCATCAGGAGACAGAAAATGGAGAAATTGTGTGTGAGAGGGAGATCATTTAAAGTACCAGATAATAGACAAAATCAGAATGTTGGAAGGGAGAGAAAGAGTGAAGAAGGCCAACTTCAGTTTATATAAAGCGAGTGTAACCGTAAGTCGAGTCCAGAATTTTGTCCATCAAACCATAAAAGACAAAATAAGGAATATTTGTGACGCCAGAACAAACATGTGGTCTAACTCAACTTAACAGCTGGACACCAGAAGGTATAGAAATATTGGGGGGAAAAAAGATAGAGAGAGGGAGGGAGGGAGGAAAGAAGAAAGCTGGTGGAGGAGGTAGAAGAGGAGACCAGTAATATGCACATGCACAGGAGAGGAGAAGAGAGATAAAAAAAAGGGAGAGGAGAGATTAAAAAAAGGGAGGGGAGAGATAAAGGGTAGACAGGGGAAGGGAGGAGAGGTAAAGAGAGGAAAGAAGAGATAAAGAAAGGAGAGAGGTAATGAGAGATAAGGAAAGGAGACGAGAGATAAAGAAAAGGAGATAAATAGAGGAGAGACAACAAGAGGGGAGGTGAAGAGCGGAGAGAAGAGGTAAAGAGAAGAGGAGAGATATAGAGAAGAGAAATAAAGAGGGGAGAAATAAGGAGAGGAGAGATAAAGAGAGGAAAGTAGAGATAGAGAGAGGAAGGGAGAAGAGAAAAAGGGAGAGGAGAGATAAAAAGAAGAGGCAGATGAGAGGTCAAGAGAGAAAGAAAGGAATGGAGAGACCGAGAGGAGAGGAGAGGAGAGCAGATAGGAGAGCAGAGAGCGTGGGCTGCTTTTGCATTTAAACAAGTCACAGAATTACTTAGCGCTAAAAGGCATGGACAGAACATGATTATATCACTTTCTCTTCATTCTCTCACTCTCACGCCATCTACCTCTCCGAATAATGTCTCCCTTTCTTTTGTAGGTTTCACTCCTTATTGGGACAATCATAACAACATGAGACAAGAATGGGGCAAGACATTGAGGAACACAATAAAAAACGTGCACAAATGTGTGGGAAAACTGAGAGCGAGACAGGAAGAATAAGAGACAGTAAGAGAGAGAGAGAGAGAGAGAGAGAGGGAGGCATCAAAGAGCCCTCGTCCTCACTGTAACAGATTTTCCCACACACACACTCACACACTCCGGCTTTTCAACACTGGAACACATAATAACACACCAGAGCACATGATAAAGCCAGATACAAGTCATTCAGTGTTAGTGTAGTATTACTGTATTAGTATCCAAATGCAGTTGAATATTAATGATATTGTTAAAGTATTATAAAGATATAAAAAATATTATAATTTTATCACAAGCTTTTATGTTTCAGGTTTGTTTTTATTTACCCACAGTAAAGTTTTGTGTCTGTGTTATTTACCTCAATTTTACATTTCTTACACAACCCAGGATTCACACAAAAAATTCCACCATCTTCGGCTCGTCTTCACGGAGGAAGCGTTGTTTTTGGGAACACATGATACGCTCACCGGTCATGTTGTCAAATGTTCAAAGTCGTGAGAACACTGTTGCTAAGCAACTGGGAAATATAGACGCCGAGCATGGAAGCTAGCTAATGACTAAGGCCATAAATTTAGCCAGCTACCATGCAAGTCTTTTCTACAGACAATGGAAAGACACAGTGACAGTGGAAACTAGATAAAACTGGCGGGAATATCAACATTTTCCTCAGATGTGTTGGTAAATGACTAAGAAAAGACTGAGCACAACTAAAATTACACTGTAATTACACTTGGCATCAACTGCAAACCAAACTTCCATGGGTTCCATATTGAGAAGCGTAAACATTACATTTTATTATTACAACTTTTTATTTTTTATAAGTCTCCAACACACAGTTAGGCCAAATCTCAAATGTCCTCCTAGTCACTATATACAGTATGCTCACTTCATAGGGTATAACATAATGCCGTTGCAGAATCTATTCTACGTAGTGAACGCCATTTGAAATTCAGCCACAGAACAAGAGCGACTCAATAAGTGCCTGTTTGGAAATGATTCACTATTTATATGTAATTTTGTTTTTTTAAATAATTTTTTTTTTAATGACATACAATTTTTTATTATATGTGAAAATAAGGTATGCCAAAAACGAATGAGCATTTATTAAAAGCCTTTTTCCTACATCCAGCAAAACGAGGGTCATTTTGCCAAAATGTTTAGGAAATGTGCGTTTTGATAACGTTAGGCGACTAAAAAGTATCATTCAAATGTGGATTTTTTGCCTTCGAATATGTAAATATTGTGAAATTCAAATAGCATTTGAGCAGTGTAATTAGTTCTGATAGGTGTAATGTATCGGTATGTGTGTATGCGTGTGTGGGTGGGGTATTATAAAGTGAGAGAGGGATCAAAAGATTGCGTATGCACTTGTGTAAGTAGGTGTGTGTGTGTGTTTGTGTGTGTGTGAGAGAGAGAGAGAGAGAGAGAGAGAGAGAAGGAGAGATGGAGGGCTCATGCTTGCACTTCCATGCCCAAGTGTGTGTGTGTCTGTAAATTATAGACAGATAGAGAGATGGAAAAATAGAACGACCGAGGGCTCATGCTTGCACTTCTGTGCCCAAGTGTATAAGCCTGTGTGTGTGTTTATACTGTATCTGTGTGTGTGTGTGTGTGTGTGTGTGTGTGTGTGTGAGACTGCATGTTTCTGGAGTGTGTACAAGCCTAACACGCCAGACCATCGTGGGATTACACCACAGCTCCGTAGCACCCGTGTGGTGACACTTGGCCCCAAGACAGGCGTCCCTGCACAGCGAGTATTATGGGATGGAAGCATAAATCTCTCACCTCTAGCCGTTGGCCAAAGCGTTATTGCGTTCCATTGCCCCAGCTGTGAGACAATAACTATGATCAAATACAAAGAGGATTATTATCGGCACTTTCTAACCAATGGCATAATCACAGAGAACAATACTGCTGTCATTATCTCTCTAGCATACACACACACACACATACACACACACACACTCCTTGTTTAGACACACAATGGGGAAATGCTGGTGTTTTTGCCAGGACATAAGAGAGTGTGTACTCATGAGGATAATGAGATCCACAATTGTTTGTAGAAGATAAAAATTCTAGTTTAAGAACACCTGAGTCTGGCTAGAGCTACATTGTTAGCACATTGTGGAAATGTTTTTGCTTTTTGTCATTATACATAGTGCAATCTGTCCACCATTAGTCTCTATCGCGCTGCCTCTCTATCGCTCTCTGGTGCATGTTGGGAATGTGGGTGGATGGGAGGTGTGATTTGGGCCTTTGTGACCCTCTTTTCTTGGGGCTTTCTTCATCTGTTACTTTTTCAATAAGGTCAAATTATAGGTCTTGTAGACTAGCATATAAGCTCCCAGCTAACAACGAACATTATCAAAACGTTCAGTGACGTTCAGTAACGTTTCCCTGATTCATGAACTTGTGATTTTGACATGGGAAGGCTAATACGTTTGCCGTTCATGTATTTAAGTGGCCAAAGATGGGGGAACACTGTTGCTGGGCAACAGGTAAACATATACGCAGACCATGGAGCTAGCTAATGACTAAGGCTAACAATTTAGTTAGTAACACATAGCATTAGGTCTTTTATATGAACATCGTAAAGACAGTGACAGTGACAATGGAAACAAGACATAACTATCGGGAACATCAACATTGCCCTCAGACGTGCTGAAGTCTAAAGTTCCTGGAGCCGTGACGTTCAGAAAACATTCTGCTAACCTAAAATTGTTAGACAAAGTTGTGTAGAAATCATGTATAAAAACTCAAAGCTCCTTACCCTCCTGTCTTTTTTGTTAGTCATGCTTCTCCTCAGAACCTTTCCAAGTGACACTCAGTAGGACAAAGCTGGACTCTGGTTGGTAACCCAGTACGTTCCTCTTTCCCTTAATTTATATGAATAAATCATGTGTTTACAGAACGTTCGTAAATGTAAATTCCAACTGCCAGCTAATGATGTCATGTGGTGGCCATTACAATGCACGCAAGGTCTGGAGGGGTTCATATTCAAGTTTTGTCTCTGAGGAATGGCAGGCCTTGTGTAAGAGTGTCAGGAATGGCGCGATAAGCTGGGCACTTCCTGTCTCTCTCATCCTGTCATATGGTCTGGTGTGAAGCATTAGAGGAGAAAGTAGGAGTAGGAGGTGATACTCTTTCAGTATCGGGAATGAACAAAGATGTAGTGTTTGAAAGAGAAAGCACTTTGTTGATCAGTTAATTGAGTGGAGAATTACAGTAAGTGTAACTTCTGTAACTTATCCTATTGCTTTTGCCAATGACTAAAATTATGTACTCTAATGTACCACTATTTTCTCCCAACGAGGACACTAACTGTGAACTTCCTCGTTTTGTTAAGTGTGATGGCGCCATTTAACAGAGAGGTATGTTTTCGAATAGGCCTACTTAGGACGTATCGTTCAGAGTGTGGCACAGAGAAAAGACTTGTGTTGCAAGCGAGTACCTTGAGTACACAGTGCCTGAGTGCAGAGATATCAGGAATAAAAGGCATATGTGCCCGCACAGAGCACAAAGAAATAAAAACACAGAATTTGTTTTGGAAGAGGAGGGACAGAATATAAGGGGTCCAAAATAGGAATCAGCCTGACCCCACCAAAGGATGAGTTACACATGCTGCTATTAGCAAGAATATTTTGGGAGTATTGACGAATATGTTGAAGATATGTGCTTTCAAAACTCAATTTCTACCCATTTTTGTAACATAGAGTCGATCTAGTCTCGCTGCAATCAAATGGAACTTTGACTATAGAGCCTGCAGATTACCACCGACTTTTATCCAGACCTTTACAGTGCTGATACTTGTGATCCATCTTGTAGGGAGGAGTTATTGATGGGACTGCTTAAATTGGGGACAGTACAAATCAAATCACTGCACTCTAATATTGAATTTCAGGAACTAACTATTGCTGTTCAGCAGCTTTCATTTGGCTGTGCACTTGGTATTTATGGCATGCCGGCCCAGTCTTATAAATGTTTTTGTCCAGCACTTGGAATGTATGAGATTTTTAAATGGTCCTTTAGCATTTCAAGACTGCTTTCCACTTTCGCCAGGGCAGCATTGCTTCTTCTTAAAAAGGAAAGACTTTTGAAGAACTGGAGACGGGGGACATTATTGTGTCTTGACTAAAAGATGCCATCAAAATGCCCTTCTAAACTGAAGCAACATATAGAGATTGATGTTTTCAGGTTAATCTTACGTTCTGTAATAGACAACTTCTTCTTGGTTTGTGATGTGATAGAAGGTTAGGAGTGGACTTTATTAGGACTTAGAAAGAAATTCAGCAGGGTTGTCTATTATCTGGTCAGGTATATCGTTTAGCAATAGATCCTTCGTTGTGTTGACTGAGGACTGAGCTGCAAGGGCTATAAGCATGGTTCCACTGCAGGAATCTTTTCAGGAACCCAGGAACTTTAGGCATGTTTTAGTTACTGGGCCATAGTTCCAGGAACACTTTTTCGACGGACCAGGAACTATACCATACTGAACATAGCTGATTTGACAAACGCAAGCTTCACAGAATGACCAACCCTTTTACCTGGAATTTTCAAAAGCCCACATTTTTCTAACAAGTGATTACTAAAGCTTATCACGAAAAAGGGGTTCCTCAGTAGTTCTTTGGATAGTTATTGGTTCTTAGCCTCCTAAAGGGGTTCTACCTGGAACCCTTAAGAGTGTGACGAGTCAAAAACGTTGCAACATGTGTTTTTTACATGCTTCCAATATAAGTTAGAAAAAGCATAACATTGCGCTTTGTGCACGCAGCTGGTTTAAAAATCTATCTTAATGTTAACATCATATTTGCACAATAAAGAACACAACTTCAATCTCAACCTCCTCCATGTTCGCTGTGTTGCTGTGTTTTTGCCCCAGGGTGAAATGTAATACAAGTCACGTAGTGTGCATCACTTTTGTTACTTTACGTCATGGACCCTGCAGTGCACAGGAAAACCCAAACCAGGAACTCATCCAGGAACTTTGTAGTTCTCGATCAGAAGAGTTCCAGAACTCTTTAAGCTTGGTGAAAATGCAGCTTATCAGTGCAATAGTTACAGGAACAGAGGAATGTAGCAATATCTTTATATGCAGATGATATAGTAACGATTAGTGGCTCCTCACAGTTTGTTAGTTTATGAGATGATGTCTTCACCTTTGGTAAACTGAGACAAGTGTTAGAGATTTATCACAGGACAGAGGCATGGACAAGGATTTTTCGATTTCCTAAATTACCAGGCAATTTACAGTGGAGGAGAATAATTATAAAGAATTTAGACGTGTTTCCAGGAACAGAATATAATTTCTTTTATAAGGGAGATATGTGCCGAGTTGTTTTTATAGACCTTTTTATATCCAAAAAGTGTTTACTCTATAGGTGTATTCACTGTCAATAACTATGGCACAGGTGCAACAGTTTGAAGCCACCAAACGGATTGGTTAGACAAGTCTAGATGAGAGTTGTGGAATTATTTCTGGGCTGGACAACATCTGACCTGTGCTTCTGTTCTCTATCAGCAGGCTTTATTGATCTGTTCAGCTGTATTAAGGCTTTTCAGCTCCAAGTGGCACAGAGCCTTTTAACCAGAGAGAATGGCTGGCGTGGTCTGATCCAGTGTGAGGAGAACATGGACTATGACAGGGTCCGGTTCATGTTGGACCTTAGATGACAAGATTCTCTCCGGGATGGCAAGAATGAGTACACACTGTGCTTTAGACCATGAGGAAGCCTTGGTAGTGAATTTATAATAGGTACATACTGCAAGGATGATGTAAGAGTTATTTCTAATTCAAAATGCCTTTTCAATGAATTGTGACACCAGGTTATGTTAAAGTCAATGTCTCTCGTCCTTCTTCTCTCTCTCTCTCTCTCTCTCTCTCTCGTGTTAATACTCTGTGTTAAATTTCCCACTTTATTTTATTCCTCCTGATGTGTGTGTCTGTGTGTTTTTCTCTTAACCTGATCATCCCTTCTGACGTGTCCTTTGCTTCTCTAACATCAATGCCTGAAGCTTCTACCCCCCATCAACTCCCAAAAAAACCCACTTTCCTTCCATCTCTGCTGCTATTTCTCCATTCTGCTCCTGTGCTCTCTCATTCTCCCTCAGCATCCTTTTACATATATATAGAAATGTATGTGCCAGTGGTTGCCATGGAAACCGATTCAGCCCACAGAGTTGGTGTGTGAGTGTATGTGTGTGTTTGTGTGTGTGTGTGTGTGTGTGTGTGTGTGAGAGAGAGAGAGGGGGGGGGGGGAGTGAAAGAGAGGTAATTATTAAGAAAAAGACAGGGTTGAAAACATTCCTCAATCCCCTCTATTTAACCACCTCCTCCTGTGGCATGTCACAGATCTCCCTCATCCTCCCTCTCTCCCTCCCTCCCTCTCTCTCTCCTCCTCTTCTTTTTGTTCACACGCTTTTTCTCGTCCTCCATCTGCATCTCCCAACTGCAGCCACTCGCTTGTACGTTTTCTTTCATTCTGCTTTTTCTCCGTTTCCTGTCCCCCTCTTTCAGCACCTCTCTCTCTCTTCCTCTGCATCTTTCCGTGCTCCCGGATAGTAACTCCAAATGCCTGCTCAGGTTCTGCCTTCTTTCTGCTGTTCCACTTTTTAAAAAATAAAAAATTCTTCCTTTTGCAAACTTAAACATGTTGTAATTGCATGTTGAGAAGCCTCCTTTATTTCACACCCCCACACTTCGTTTCATAACACCCCCCTATCTTCCTTCTCTTTCTTTTTCTTCTTCTCTCTCTCACTCTCTCTCTGAGTGTACAGTGTGCTCCTAATCTACCCATCTCTTTCTCCAGATGGCAGATTTATCCTTCCCCTTTCCCTCTCTCTATATTCTCGTCTTCTTCTCAGCAGCATTCATGAGGACGTTCAGCAGCGGTTAGACTGATTTTAATTCCATTCAATTAAAAAATCACTATATAAGAGTCAAAGGCGAAAAGGGTTTGCACTATTATACAGTATAACAGCAGGATTTTAAAAAATCTAATGAAAATTGATATATGGAAAACAAACTTGAATGGTATTTCAAATAAAACTGACACCTTTACAAGAACTTACAATAACAGAAAAATATAGACAATATAAAGAGTAAAATAAATAGTGGCCTTATATCTTCTAATATAATGAATTTAAATGGGTTAAATGGTCTGAGCTTCGGTTAATCCCATTAAAAAAAATTGACATTATTCTTGAATAAAAACCCTTTCATCTTTGACCCGTTTCATTATAAAGACACTTTTTTTCTAAGATATATATTTTGTTAATGTCTTTGTATGAATGTATTTCCGAAAAAAAAATTTTTTAAATAAAAAATAAAGAAATCTTTTTGGTCTCACTTTGTATTAAGTATCTCTAATACTTGTGTAGTTACACATAATCAATACATGCAACTATAATGTAACCACTGAGCATATATGCACTTTTACAGATGAATTACAGTAGTACATCTTATGCAAATACACGTGTATAACAGGGTGAGGGTTAATTAATTTTGTATTAAATTTGTATGATCTGCTGGACTATTTGTTCTGATTGTGACAGTACCTACATACTAACTACACAGGAACTGTACACTTATTTTAAAGTGTAACTTCTATATAATTACTGTACGATATTAATATTGTAACCCAACAAAGTCAGCATTACCCCATAATGTAAGTAATTACACACATCCTGATACAAACAATCAGAAAGAAAAGACCAGTAATGACCTGAGAGAGAAAGTCCTGTTAAACTGTTAAGATACACTTGTGTACTTAGATGAGCCAAAACTGAAGTGGATGCACATGTGTATTTACATAAGTTGTACTGCTGTAATCCATCTTTAACAGTGCATACTTCCTCAGTAGCTACATTATTCTCACATGTATAGTTTATGTGTAACTACAAAGGTACTAAAGAGGCTTAACATAAAGTGAGACCATATTTTTAAAATGCTCCCCAACAAGTAGTTTTCATTTAGAACTTTCATTAAGACAAGCAGCCAACAAGTGCACAGCATTTCTGGAAACTTCTTCAAGACTGTTGGAAAAGTGTCCCAGGTGGCTACATCACGAAGCTGGCTGAGAAAATGCCAAGCGTGTGCAAATCCGTAATCAAAGTTCCTTTGAAGAATGTGGCGTAGAACAAATTTTGAGAGATGACTCTGAATGTAGGCAAGAATTAAAAAACATGAAAACGTAAAGTTTGCCACTACGCTAACTAAACTGAACAGGTTGATGGCAAACCTAAACTTTATCACTTTGAAATAAATTGAAATATCCATATGTGCTGCCAAGATAATGAGCTTGCAACTTAATAATAAGAGATGTCTTGAGGAAGACGATTGCTAAGTATGAGAGCCAGCTCATTGGAAGGACCGTTGCAGTTATACTGTCACAATAGAACTCTGACAAGTACCAAACCAATTAACCCTTAACTACCATAGCAGCCATCTTAGATGCACCAGCCTTATTTACCATAATGCACTGGGCTGTGTACATTCTGCTCATTGTAAGGCTGATTGAGGACACGGTTCTCCAGGTCCACATAATCGTCAGCACCTTTTCTTAAATTGCCATATGATTCCTGCACACACTGATTACCTCAGAAATAAGCGAAAGAACAGAGAAAGAAGCTATAAGAACCAAAAGAGAGAAGAGAGAGAATGGGGGTGAGACTGACAGAGACTAAAAGAGACAGAAAGCTCAAAAGAGGGAAAGAGAGCAAGAGAGAAAGGGGCCAGAGAGCAATAAAGAATAACAACAATATTACATTGCCATAATGGCATTAATTAATGGTGCAAACTGAGGTAACTGTAACCCTAAACCTCATGGTAACCCAAAGTCTAATTCTAAACGAAACCCGTTTTAGGACACCGATAGTCCATTCCACCATGATTGAATAAACGTTAATAGACGTCATTCAACACAGCGATTATGTGGTGGTTAAGTGATTATGGGACTTTCTCTTCTATAAAAAGAACACCAAATATTATATCAAA
>JAOUQW010000025.1:6569110-6598396 GCA_028565825.1 Olivaichthys viedmensis | reverse complement strand
TCAAACATTTATATTCTATATATAGGATTTTTCTACTTTGAAGGCCTGGAACATTACAACCAGGGAACAATTCAATATATATCGCAATATAAGATTCACGATGTAATACTGCATGAACAGTTTATTCCTAAAGAAGAAAGGAACATTTTTCCCTGTAAGGGGGAGAACTCTAAAATTTAATTATGAAACAAATAAACCAATGGAGCATGTGTAAACTAATAAAGAGTGGTACGAAGTTAACTCAACATTTTTGGTCAGACAGTTCGAGTCTCTGTCATGTCGTAATTTCATTCTGCAGTAAAAACAGTGATTAAGGAGACACTATGTACACTGATAATGTCATATAGAAAGGTATTTGGGAATGATCCGTTGTGTGGAAGGATCATTATTTTGTGGTAATTGTAGATCAACAGTTAAGGTTCTGCACTAGTGACCAGAAGGTTTCGAGTTCAAACCACTGGGCTTCCAAAAGGCTATAGTTGGGCCCTTGAGCAAGACCCTTAACTCTCAACTGGCCAGTTATATACTTGGATTGGATTCTGCCTGACTGTAAGTTGCTTTGGATAAAAGTCTGATAAATGTTAATATAGAATATAAGATTGTATTATAATGTCCCAATTATTATATAATTTTATTTATTGTTCTTGGAATAAATCTGATTAGGTAGTCCAGTGTTTTTTTTAACATCGCAATTTAAACTCAGGTTGAGACACAGTGATGTATTTCTTCTTCTTTCTATTTTTTTTTTTACCTTGTTTCCCTTCTTTTTTTCCAGAATGACAAAACAACTGTATTTGACTCCCACTCTATCAGTCGGTGGCATTTGCTAAAAGTCCTGCTGACATTTCTTTTCTTTCTGCGCTCTTTTCTCTCTCCACCCCTGCTTCTATTCATTCCCCCACTTTCTACAGGGTAAAACCAATACAGGATCTTTTAGTCTGGCCCTCTCCTTTTCTTTTCTCTCTTTTTTCCTCCTCTCTGTTTACCACTTGCTCGTTGACGTTTTTTCTTTTCTCCATTCTCTCTCCTTGCCGTTCGTCGAAGTCTTTCAGTGCAAAAGGCAGCAGTGTATTGGTAATAGTAGAAGTGACAAAAATACTAATATTGAGTCCATGAGCCCTGTTTGTTACTGGCTAAAACACAGCACATCTTTAGATTTTTGACTTAAAAAAAGCTTAGCTCAATCCCCTTTGTGCCATGTTACCCATGATCATTGGACCAGATAAAAGAGCCTTTTGACACATAGGACACTGGGACAGCCTGGAGCACTTTATCACAGGATACGCACCGACTTCTGCAATAGTGCAATGACCTTGGTAACTGCTCTGAATAAAACACACAAAATTATATATATATAACAGAACTAGATAAGCTAGAGAGACCAAAAGAAAGAAGGGAGAAAGAAAGTCAGAGAGAGACTAAAAGAGGCAGAGGGACCAAAAGAGATAAGACGGATAGAAAAACAGAGAGAGACCAAAAGAGCAGGAGAGAGATGCCAGAGAGCGATATAGAGACCAGAAGAAAGAAGACAAATAGAAAAATGGAGAAACCAAAAGAGACAGAGACAAAGGTGAGAGCAAAAGACGGACTAAAAGACAAAATGAAAGCGAGAAAGATCGAAAGAGAGAAAGAAGGGCAAGAGAGCAAAACAAAAGAAAAGACAGATAGAAAGCATGAGGGAGACCAAAAAAGACAGAAACCGAGAGGGTTGTGGCCACATGAGTAGCAGCTGCCACCGTTGAAATAAGCCCTGCCACCCCAATTGCCTCTCCAAATCTGGCCTCAAATTTTTATAGCATTTAGCAGACTCCCTTATGCAGAGCGCAGGGTCATGATACAATACCCTGGAGCAGAGAAGGTTAAAGGCCTTGCTCAAGGGCCCAACAGTGGCAGCTTGGCAGTCCCAAGGCTTGAGCCCACGACCTTCTGAACAGTAGCCCAGAGCCCTAACCACTGAGCCACCACTGCTAATCATATCATCAACTCATCGTAGCACTGTAGGTATTTTCACCAAATCTCTAAAGTATTAAGAACTATAGGAGCAACTATGAAGACAATACAGTAATGTTATCAAATCGGATATCCTGCAAATTCAACTTGCCACGCTTTTGTCATCCCATGTCTAAAAACCTGGACATGGCATTGGATAGAGACCAAAAGAGAGTGAGAAAGTCCAAAGAAAGAAAAAAGGCAGAAATAAAGACAGTGAGAGACCGGAAGACAAAGACAGACCAACTAGAAAGAGAATTGTCCTGCAGCAAAGTGTAGAAAAGACGTTAGACCAAAGGATGGAACATACTAAGAGAAACGGAGACGTTCCAGATGGGACATTACCTTGGCGGCCATGATCATGGAGGAGCCTCCGCGGATGCCCAGGATGGGGATGTGGGTCTGCGCTGAGATGAAGTCAAGGATCTGGGCGATGGCCTCGTGGTCGGTGTCATCTCCGAACACGACGCCCTGGAGCCAGTGGCGGGACATGAGTGCACACACACGTGTGATGATGCTCTTTGGGTCCGTCTCATTCATGGTGACCAGGTCGAGCTTGGGTGCCAGCGGCACGTGCAGGAAGTCCTCCTTCTCCAGGCCCTCAGCCAGCGCCACCTCGCTTGAGTTGCCCACCAGCACCACGGCGATGCTAAGGCCCTGCGCCAACTTGGGCACTGATGCCACCGGATTGGCTGGAGAGTAGTGGGGCGGCCCGATGATGTTGCCTGTGACCCCGCCCCCGGCCATGCCCCCTCCGCCCCGTCGTGACTCGCAAGTTGGGAAGAAGAGCAGCGACAGGAGGAGGAGGGAGAAGGAGAGAGGGAGTCTGGGAGGATAGGGCGAGGAGAGGGTACGGCGGAAAGAGGGAAAGAGGCCGAGGCTGACAAGCATGGCAGAGGAGTGAAGACGCAGTCCCTGGAGGAAGTGAGAGATAGAGAGTTTAGAAATGTGACATATGCGTCCTCTTTTTTTAAGCTCAGCCTTCACTACTCATTAATGGCACGCATTGGACAGGGTCCATGGAAACATCAAGAAACATCATCTTCTCTAACTTCTTCTATCTTTAACATTTTCTTTACCATCTACCTTTAAAGGAATACTGTAGCGTTTTTCAACCTAATTTCTATCCAGCACATCTGTAGCACATGTGCGATTACCATGGACAATAATTTCAACACATTTCCCTGTACTGAGAAAAGAACAGAAAACCTGTTTACTCAGAACTGACTTATAATGGAAGCTAAGGGCAGTTGTTGAATTACGTTAATAAATGTTTAAAATACGTGACTATATCATGCAAACCTATAACCGTTACACTCTAACAATAAAGGGAGAGAAAGTCTTTTTTCTCCCTTTCCTACCAAAGCTGCTCCTACGGAACAATCGATAAAAGTAATTCCAGGTACTCACACTTTCCTGAAGGTTTTTGTGGTATTAATGTGCCATCAGGCAGAAACTGAGGCATTTTTGTGTTTACTTTAAGCCCCATTTACTACTTGGGTAATGCATAGCTCCAAATTATTTGGTCTGAAAAAGTAGTCCCATCTCTGAAAGGACAAATTAGACTTAATTTACAAATATCTTTGACTGAAGAATTCATAAAAGCGTTCTACAAAAATACTTGTTACGCATAAACGTTTATTGACTGCCCCCAACAATTTGCCTTAGACTTCCATTATAAGTGAATTTGGAGTAAACAGGTTTTCTGTTCTTTTATCAGTACAGAGAAAATTGTCTCTAGTCTCTAGAGAGAGACTACAAATGCTGTAGATAGAGATTAGGTTGAAAAATGCTGGAGTACTCCTTTAAGAACTTGCACTTATGCAGATGTTTTGCATAAGCAATTTCTGTAAGCGGCAACTCTAGTAAGTAAAAGCAATCTTTTTCTTTATGCCATTTCCATATACTGAGACGCAAGTAAGTTAAGGCAATGATTTTTCACAAGCCATTTGAGTAAAATGCGACTGTAACGATTTGAGGCGAGTTGTCACGCATTGTGGTACAAATTCCATAAACTTAATACTTAGCTTTTATGGTTTGATACTTTACCTCTAAAGGGGTGGTGTGTGCATTTGTTACTGTTTTTATAGGTTGCATTGCATTGTATTGTAGAGCATGAATAAATAATTTGTGTGAAATGTTGAGTTTCAGAGTGTGTGACAGTTTATTACAGAAATAACAAAGCACACTCAGTTAACATAAGAGCTCTTCAAGAAATTGATTGTGAAGCACAATGAGCTTCTCTTTCAAAGGGCATTGAGAAAGAGAGTGACAGACAGATGATGCAAGATATTGACAGACAGAGAGAATGAGAGAGGGTGATGTGAGAGAAAGAGAGAGCATGCGAATGTGTGGTGCACGCTGAATGTGTTTAGACAGAATGACACACCAGTTGGTTTGACTTGTTGACAGAATGGCACACCAGGGGTATTATATCACGATACTTAAAAACCTTTGCACAATACGCGATACGATACATGATATTTCGTTTGCAGACAAAGTGCCTGCAAAACAGAAGTGACACATTTAAAAGAACTGAAAAAGTGTGGTTTTAATATGTATTTTAAAGGTGCAGTTTTTAAAAGGCTAATGTTTAAAAGTGTTTCCAGACCTGTAATAATCATATAACTTCAAAAAAATACCTAAAAAAAACTGATTCGCAACATTGCCATGAAATGGATCTGGTTAGTTTTTGAATTTCAGACTTTTTCCGTAACAGAGCTGCTCAGCTTTACCCTTCTTAAAATGCAACTCACGAGGCATAAGCAGTTTCAAACAGAGGAGGTGGGGTCGGTTGGGGGATAGGGGAAGACTTGTTAATATTTTAATTGCAATTGCAGTTCAGCACACAGGCAGCAGAGGGCAGTATGAATTACAAACTGCTTCTTTAATGTGTATAAAAATACATTATTTTTCCAAACAAAAGGAGAAAAAGTTGAACAATCAAATATAGATTTTAATGCCCAGTTTATGTGTTACGAAAGTACTAACAAACGACTTCTTTCAGAAAAGTGGAACGTGATCTAATTTATAGCAACATAATATGTTATTATCATATCGCCCACCCCTATGGCGCGTGCACACACACACACACATACACTGACCCTTCCTTATACAGTACATCCGTTGACACTTTCCTGTTAAGAATCCACCTCCTCTCTGACTCTCCGCTCATCCCTCTCTCTTTTCTCGCCCTCCTTTTGCGCTCTCTCCATCTTTTTCTTCATTCCTTTTGAAGAGCCTGAAGGGAACTTGTTATTGTTTCCTGCCATTCTCATTAGCAGCAATGCAGAGGCAAACACTTAGTCACCACCAAATGTTCGGTGTGCGTGCGGGTCTCTTTGAGACTCATAAATTAAAATCGGGCACGAAAGCAACAAGGGTTTTGGTGTTGACAATATCCCTCTTACTGATTGTGTGTCTCTTAACCTGACACAGTGGCATTAAGGAGAAGAGCACGAGCCATGCGTCTGGTGAAAACATGACGAGCGCTCTGGGGAGGATGAGCGCCAAGGGAGGGGGTGAAGCGGAGGGATTACTCCGAAAGAAAGGCAGCTCTTACAGGGCTAATTATTGGAGGTTTGTCAGCGCTAATTGCAGGTACGCATGCTAATTGTGAATGCGCTCACTTCTGTTGAGACGAACGACTGGAGCGAAGGAGGAGAAGAGCGTGTGGGAGGAAAAAGAATGGAGGGATGGAGAGAGAGCAAGAAATAGAGCGAGATATATAGAGAGGCTACAGCTCATGAAATAAGCACGTGCACGAAAAGGAGATTAAAATGAAATGAAACGAAAAAATTTGTGGGGAGGGGAGGGAGGAAGAAAAAAGATGAGATGAGAAGCAGAGAAAGAGCGGTAAGGGAGATTTGTAATTTTAAAAAAAACAACAACATTGAAACAATCAGCTCATAAAAAGGATGAAGGTTTAAAAAAAAATGTTATAAAAAAAAGACCTTGTTAAATAACATTAAATTGGCGCGACAGTCACAGCAGATGAAAATAGACAAAATGGTGAAATAAAAGAAAAAAGTGCTGGAGGATGGCAGAAGAAAAGCATAGAGATGCGCCACTTGGTTTGGCTTTTCAGTTTAGCAGCGCTTTGTAGCCATAGCAACCATTCAAATGAGCCTTCCTCCACACACACACACAAACACACACACACACACACACACACATAGCACTCTATATTGATACAGCCGTGCAGATTTAACAACCTTAAGTCTTCTAGTAACAAATACAGTACATGTATCTACTTCAATAAGACTATTTTAGTGAGATTATCAGAGTGTGATGTAACAGGCTGACAGCAATGGAGAAGAATTTGGTATCTCTGTAGAACGTGCACACTCAAACACACTCACACACACACACCCAGGCCGTACTTCCACACATTTTTGTTGGAAAAGCTGTAAGCTGTGTGTTGTCGTAGGTTGTGCGACTTCCTGCTGATACGACGCGGGCATGTTCACACGCAAGCACGCACGCAGAACCTTTCTGGCTAGTACACACACACACAAGCTTTTTGATACAGGTTTCTCCCATAAATGGCAACACATACACTGAGTTACCAGTTACCAGATGATTAGCTACACCTAGCTTGTATCTACACTTTATCAGGTAAACCTAACATATAGGTCACTTTGTAGTTATACAATTTGTGACTGTAGCCCATCTGTTGCTGTGCTTCATTTGTCAGGTCCCCTCTAACCCACCCATCAATGGAAAGGGACCACCACTGACCAGATGTTAGCAACATTGTTGGGGTTTTTAATCACTCTGTACACTTACTGATCACTTTATTAGACACACCAATACCTTGTTGGTCCACCTTGTAGGTGTACAGCTCATTTAGACTATTAGACCGAGACTTTAGCTCATTTTCCATGCACAATTTGTGTTAATTGTCCTCTCGCCCTTCATCAGAATCTGTTGCTGACCAAAGCACCGCTGTTGGCTGGATATTTTTGGTTGGTGAACTGTTTCTCAGCCCAGCAGCGACACTGAGATGTTTAAAAATCCCAGCATCTCTGCTGCGCCTGATACACCACACTGCCACGAACATGCCACTACCATGTCAGTGTTACTGCTGTGCTGAGAATTATCTACCACCCAAATAATATCTGGTCAGCGGTGGTCCTGTGGTGGTCCCTTTCCATTGATGGATGGAGTAGAGGGGGGCTGACACATTGTGCAGAGCAACAGATGGGCTTCAGTCAGTAACTGTATATCTACAAAGTGACCTATATGGTAGGTTTACCTGATAAAATTGCCAATGAGTGCTGGCATTTCAGTATATTAAAGGTTCTAAATTGTACTTACTACATCATGTCGTCACAAGTAGGGCTGGAATGGTATAAAAAAAAATCATGGTATGATAACTATACAACCAAATATTTGCTAACAACTTTACATTTGCAAAGATCTTAAATAGACATTAAATAACTTAAGACACCAGGTATTGAATTATTTTGGGAAACTGACAGAATATTGGGTGAGACTTTACTTATAAGGCTTTGTTCATAAGGCTATATGACACCACTTTAAGCCCTTCATTACAACTGATCTACATAAGCATTTATAAAAGCTTATTATAACAGGCACCAACTGTCATAAAGACTGCTTTTGTACATTTTTATGTCAAGCTAATATAATATATATAGGTGTATAGGTGTTATGTAGTCTTATAGTATAGGTGTTATGTAGTCTTATAAACACCATCCTTAGTTAAAGTGTTACTAAATATTTTTTAATTGACTTATTAAGAAGATCAAAACAGTGTATAAATACAGTTTTCTCTCTTTTTTTAATCTGGTATGTTTTCTCTTTAAAAAGTAGACAACACTGTTTTTAAAAAATCTTGTGACATCATCGTCTACACTATAGATGAATCCTTATCATGATACAATCATTCCTCAACTCACAATCGGAACCGGTTGGCACTTGTGTTAAGTTGCGAAAGCCTACTTTAGATGAAACCAAGCTGTTCCTTCATGCTCCATATTGCATATAGGAGATACACTTTGCTAGCACTCCATTAAACGCATTGAAAAATATTTGCGGACAGACACAACAAAGTATAAACTAAGAGAAAAAAACATACTTTTGTGTTAAAATTAGTCTGGCCCTTCAAGTTACGTAAGTGTAACATCCATTTATCTATTCTTAAGATCGCCGACGTTCTCACTCAACACCTGCTGAGAGTTATCACTGCTTAAATGTCACTGACAGAGTGGGGAAAAACTGCCATAAATCATACATGCTCTTACACTCACACACACACACAATCTCCCTTGTGGCGATGTCTTATATCAGCGTCCCTTCATGTTCCACTTGATGACACCCTCTCAATCATCTGGGACGCATTTGCGCAGGGCCCGAGGCCTAATTTCTCTGATTGGTTGAAGATGTGAGAACGATTCCAGTGCTGAGACCTAATTGGCTGAAGATGAGAGAATGGACTAAGTCCTGGGGCTTCATTGGCTGGGCTTGTACGTTAGAGCCTGCCAAGATGATATTCGCAAACAATATTGATCTAGTGACCAGCCGGACCAGCAGACTACCAGACCATACTGGCACATGGGCACACACACACACACACACACACACACACAAACACACACACACACACACACAATCGGGCCAGGCCGGTGATGACGGAATTCAACAGATCTCGGCCATAAGCCGATATGTCTCCCTAAGTCATCAAACATTTTGAGCTGCGTAATTTTGTAGCTGAAAATATTTATGAAAATCTTGTCAACATGATTACTGATGAAAAAGATGAAAACTTGATGAAAATGCTGCACGGGGAAAAAAACCAACAACTTATTTGGCAAAAAGAACTGTATTTGTTATAGTTTTCATATATAGGCTGCTGGCACAAAATGTTTGTTTCTGTTAAATAGTGTAAGGACTAACAAACAAATCCAGCCCCTTCCTTTACTGTTCCCTCCAAAACTACTCCCCCAAAACACATACCTAGGCTAGAACACCAGAATGCTGGAGCTTTCCGAATTGGCAGGCAGCATGATTGACAGACAAGTAGAGGCACCTCCTTGACCTAATTGGTTGGAGGTTGGTATTCCACATAATTTTTTTTACAGAGTAAAAAGTCTGGTGCACCACAGAGACTAGAGTTTCTCCTCTGAGCTGATATTTTATTGAAGCTGCCAGAATGTGAGGAGAACCTGGCCAAATATTACAAAAAGTCACTTACTGCAGCTTTGAATGTTCTGCTGGACTCAGATTTGCTTATTTTTTGGAGATAGCTCAAACACAACTAAAGAGTTGTCATTTTGAAGTCTGTTTACCCCCAGAAATGCAAACGGACAAAAAATCATTTAAAGATTCAGAGCATTTAAACTTTCCATTCTGGTTCTATAAAATTCACTGACATGTTGACAGCTGTCAGTGATAGACCTCTGTTATTCAGATTGATATGACTAGGAACCAAATAAAAGATATAAAAAACTAAATGACATATATGATGACGATTCTAACTGAACATCATGTTCATTGATCTTAATTCAAAAGGTGAAAGTAAATGACATGGTGAAACTTAATAATGAACTGAATTGTCATGTCCATTTAGCTAAGAGTGCTCTCATTTATTAGTTTATAGAGCAAAGTTTAGATAGCAAGATTTCGCTAAGATATGTTAACGTATTATTGAAGGCTTGTATATAGGTAATAGGTAATAAATAGAAAAACATAATTCTGATCAAAAAATGGATTTAGCCATTTTTGCCCATTTACCAGAAATTCAGAATACTGACATCTGACAGGTTTTCCCAGACCACTGCACATATGTGGAGAAACTAGCAACACGTTAACCCTGGAGAAAATATACAATATAATGTACCATATATCTAATTTTATATGGTAAATAAAATAAGATGGTGTTTTGGTTTGATTTGTTTGACAAAAATACATTTCATTGTAGTCCTTTTCCTTTTGACTAAATTAAACAAATATGATGAGTAAAATTTGACTAAATCAGATTTTAGTGTATGTGTGTGTATGTGTGTGTGTTTGAGCGTTTGTGCATGGCGGCTTGCTTGCCGTCTCTGCGTGTTATCTACAAACAGATGAGCATTTCTCTAGCAAACCCCGAGCTCTGTTCTTACTGGCAAATCAATAAATTATGCATCAAACAAAATGTTTGCACAAAAACCCATTGCAAGTTTTATCCAATCTCAAATTAGTTCAGTTGCAGCTGGGGAGGAATGTTTATAATAACAAACAATATTCATATTTATTGAGGAATGAAATCAGATCAAATTCCACAACCAAAAAAAAAGGTTGTGTTAATGTGTGTTGCTTATTGAATCAAAATACAAAACCAAAAAAAAACCCTGATTATCAGTGTTAAGCGATAAGTAAGTTTTGTAACGTAGGAAATGTAAGAAATTACATACATACACTCTTATGCATGCATACACGCGCGCACACACACACACAGCGTTTTGAAGTGCGGCAGTGAGTGAGGAGGATTGGGCTTGTATGGTAATCCAGTCTGACACTATGAAGGTATGCCGCCTGCCTCTCTCCATCACCAAATAATTCCCTCTGCTACACACACACACACACACACACACACACACACACACAAACACATACACACTCTCACACACACCCACATACACACACACACACACACATAAACATAGAAGATTTAAGTAGTTCAATCACACACACATGCACAATTAGTACAAATAGGTGCACACATAGGCTTTTTTTTTTCTTACACACACACAGACACTATACCTCATTCTCTCTAAGCTCATATCACAATCTGTCCGCACTTTCACAAACATGTTCCTAATATTTGGCTGAATTTGACAAGATCAAGTTCTGAACATTCTGAAACAGGATCTGCAGTCACTAATGTTGGCATGTTTTTCTTTCTATGAATTAAAATTATACAATCATTTATAATGCTGTTCCTAATGCAAAATTCCTACTTATGAATTTTAACAATTTATCTGTAAAGATGTAGAAAAAATGTAGAAAAAAATGTAGAAAAAAAGTTGCTAGATTTGGAAGGGGTCATGCAAAATGGGACCATTTATTCACTTATCTTTTCTTCTCTTTACAAGATGACACACAGAAAATACAGTTCATGTAGTATACGTTGACATAATGCAGACAATTGCTGGTTGTTGCATGTCAAGCTTGAGGAGCAGATTTTTGGGTGAAGGATCTTTTCCTCCCTTCAGGCCTTGGTAATGGCCTGCTTCTACCTCCACCAATAAAATGCAAGCATGGGATCACCCCCCTTCCCCCTTTACCCAATGGTCATGGGTAATTAATTAGCAAGCTGTTCCTCGTTAAGGCCAAATGAACATCAACACATGGATACCATGAGATACCAACCTATCCTTAATCGCTCACTCAAACATTACTTATTTTAACCGGAGTATGGCCACTCAGGGGCAGCAGAGAAAGTGAAGGAACAAGTAATCGTAACACTGGTTTGGTACATAAATGCATGACTAATAATAACATTGTTTTGGGACATGAATCAATGTTTGTAACGTTGGTTTGGGACATTATTTCAATTATTATGCGATCGTAATGTTGGGTTGGGACTCTTGGAATGAATTATTGTTATGTCCCCAATCTACCTCTCATACCTACTTATTGTTCTTTTGATTGGAGTGCGGCCACCAAAGGAAGTGAATAATTTCAATGATTACAATGTTGAGACATGCCTGAATGAGTAATCACAACATTAATTACATTTATATTTATTCATTTGGCAGACACCACAGCGACTTACAATTGAGATAATGTGCAATGCAAGCATACAGCTAAGCAGTTGATGGTTAAGGGTCTTGCTCAAGGGCCCATTAGTGGTTCTCTGGCAGTCCTGGATTTGATCACTCACTCAGATCCTTAACCATTGAGTCATCAATACACAACAGAAAGTCAGATTTCTAGTCCAATTGTCCATGATTACCCCAGTAAGTGGTCATAACATTAAAGAGTAATCATAACGTTGGTTATGGGATATGAAAGAGTAATCGTAACGTTGGTTTGGGACATGATTAAAGAATCATTGCAACATTGTATTGGGTACATGAAAGAGTGATTGTAATGTTGATTTGGGACATGATGAAAGAGTGACCGTGATGTTGGTTTGGGACATGATGAAAGAGTGACCGTGATGTTGGTTTGGGACATGATGAAAGAGTGATTGTAACGTTAGTTTGGGACATGATAAAAGAATGATCATAACATTGGTTTGATAACGTCGGTTAGGGAAATGATGAAAGAGTTATTGTAATTTTGGTTTGGGACATGATGAAAGAGTTATCGTAAATTTGGTTTGGGACATGAAAGAGTGATTGTAATGTTGGTTTGGGACATGATGAAAGAGTTATTGTAATGTTGGTTTGGGACATGATGAAAGAGTGATTGTAATTTTGGTTTGGGACATGAAAGAGTTATTGTAATGTTGGTTTGGGACATGAAAGAGTGATCGTAAATTTGGTTTGGGACATGATGAAAGAGTGATCGTAAATTTGGTTTGGGACATGAAAGATTGATTGTAATGTTGGTTTGGGACATGATGAAAGAGTGATCGTAATTTTGGTTTGGGACATGAAAGAATTATCGTAATGTTGGTTTGGGACATGATGAAAGAGTGATCGTAACGTTTGTTTGGGACATGATGAAAGGGTGATCAGGACAGTGGATAGGCACCTGAAACAGTGATCATAATCTTGGTTTGGAACATGAAAGAGTGATCGTAACATTGGTTTTTGATATAACTGAATGAGTTATCGCAAATTGGTATGGGACAAATTATTGTAACATTGGTTTGGGACATGATGAAAGAGTGATTGTAATGTTGGTTTGGGACATGATGAATGAGTAATTGTAATGTTGGTTTGGGACATGATGAATGAGTGATTGTAATGTTGGTTTGGGACATGATGAAAGAGTGATTGTAACATTGGTTTGGGACATGATGAAAGAGTGATTGTAATGTTGGTTTGGGACATGATGATAAAGTGATTGTAGCATTGGTTTGGGACATGATGAATGAGTGATTGTAATGTTGGTTTGGAACATGATGAAAAAGTGATTGTAATGTTGGTTTTGGACATGATGAAAAAGTGATTGTAATGTTGGTTTGGGATGTAAATAAAAAAAGTGATTGTAACAGTTGTGGACTACACAGTGTATAATGACATAACAGCTTGTAGACATGCTACTGGAAACACATAATAACAAGGAATCTAATTTGTGTATAGCATTCTCAGTTGAAAAAACTATTTACAAATATCTCTATTAATAATAATTACCACCACACTTATGCTGTAAAAATACATATTTAAGATAAGCACTTTAATATATATAAGTTTCTGTCAAGGTATATAAGCATAAGCTCTGTCTAAGGGAGCAGTGTCAAAACTCATGACGATATGTGCCAAACTATGAAGAAGCGCCTCAGGAAGTTGCGAGTTGAAGCTCACTGACAGGAAGAGATGGATGTTTCTGAAAATCAGTGAAGAAGAACCTACAAAATAGTGACAAAACTCAGTTTTCACCATATTGAGTGTAACAGCCTAAACCAAAACAGCATGTCATTAGCTCAGCAAAGCTGACATATGATAGGCCTGCTGCTTTCACATGACTTATAGCTAGAGCTGAAAGATATGAACAATGTCACATTGCAAATGATATGCCAGATATTGCAAACAAGGTAAGGCTTGTGAACACTTTGTATTTTCATATGTTAAAGGTTATGATTTCGCTAAAAAATGTATGGGAATTTTACAGACTGAGTGATTTATCAGAACACTCTCAGAATCTCTGTCATCTGACATTGGCTACTACGCTCGCACACAGAAAGAATGTCTATGCTTCCTTTACATTGCCTGAAGCCTTTTGTAAGATCATATTTCAGCCCAATACTGCATTAACAATTTAAAAAAAGGATATTTACCCTTAATTATAATGGCAAGCAATGTTAAAAAGTACACAACCCAGTTGAGCCTATGATTAGAATGTATTGCCTTTTATTCTTTTCTTATTTTTTTTTTTACATCTAAATGAGTTAAAGCTGAATAAAGTGGATAGAAAGCTGCCAAAACTAATTAAGAGCATTACAAGCAAAACACGATGTAATATATTTACTAGCATTGTGTGTAATGGTTTAAGAAGCTATTATAATTAACCACTGTCATAAAGACACTGTGTGAGCTGGCCCTCGTCCTTGTAGCACGAGGAACTGAGCCAATTTTTCCTCTAATTGTTATGAATGTGTGAAGAAGAACACACACTAATGAACTGATAAACCATCACACAGGTGAACTAACTGTGCGAGCACATACACTCACATGCAAAGTGGTTTCCCTTCAAATACATTATCTACATTTATTATGTTTTGTTTGATTTAATAAGAAAATGTTCCTTTGAACATACCTGCAAATCTGCACAGATTTACAGACACACACACACACACACACACACACACACACAGTCTAACCTAAATCCCCTTAATTGGTTGGTCAATGTTGTTAAAGTCGCTTGGACGAGCCCAGTTCTGAATAATGACCTTCGTGTCTATCCGTCCATCTCCCCCGCTGACACAAACACACTCTCCATCGATCAAGAGAGAACAGGTTATCTCTGTCTCTCTCTATCTCACTCACACACACACACACACACACACACACACACACACACAAAGATGTTTGCATGCATCATCACACACTAAAAAGCTTAAGCTAATAAGGCAAACACCAGCAATGGCTGCAGTTCATTTGGCGTTATAACAGAACCCATAAGAATAAGTGTATTATTAAGTGTCAATTTTATATTTATAATACATTTGATGACAACTTATGTTGACCAAACTGCTTTATAAACTTGATCATCAAAAAATAAGACATTAACTCATGTACAGACAGTCCACTTAGTATACATTCAAATGTCCTCCCATGCCCAAGAACAAAAGTGAATAGAGATTTAAAAAGAGTTTAAATTCTGGCGACACTCAGCTTTAGCGGTGCTATTTTAAGAGGCATGGTCACCTTTAAGCTTTAACAAGGACTTGGGGACAGGACCACAGAGATCTTGAGACAGCAAGTGGACAGAGTAAATAGGCAGTATAACAATAGATAACATAGGCTTGGTTTCTTTTAATGGTAAATAAGGATTAGCCATCCAGATTTTTTAATGTCCTCAAGACAATCACTGAGCCTCTTTAAGGAGGCTATGATTTTGTTTTAGGGAAAGTGTGTATTATTGTCATAACATTAAAGGAGGTGTTATACTTTTAGATAATATGGCTTAATAAGAACATATATATTGAAAACATAAATAGGCCCTGAAATGGAGCACTGAGGAATCCCACATGAAGTGATGGCAGAAAAGAAAACAAAATCCCCATTGTTGACTGAAATGGTGCTATACTTGATGTAGGAAATAAACCAATTAAGTGCCATACCAATTCAGCTTGATTGCATCGCAGAAAATGCCTGCTTTAATTTGGTTTCTTGTCACTTAACACAGGACAGATACGATGCACGCTGCAACAACCATCCTCATAACCACAACAAAATGTCTGACAAAACACACCACAACAGTTTAGAACAAGAATGGTTATGTCACAAAAGGTCTCTGTGGTGTCCCTATGTTCTGTTGCCATGCCAACCGAACCTCCGTTGCCACGCCACCATATTCTCAGAGTGATGTGGTGGAAGATTTGAAAGGCATTCTCACTCTCTCTCCCTTAATCCCTCTGGTCTTTGTCAATCAAAGACGGGTGTGACTGGCGGTTTTGCTGACCCTACTGAGCAAGGGTAAAGCAAATCTGTCACCTTAAATTAATAAGCAAAGTCAGAAGACAGAGACACATCATCAAACGTTTCAGGCTGGCCGATGAGTCCCTGCTTGCCTCCGTCTCAATAAATGAGTTTTATTAGTTCTGTTGAACACAGACCTGAAATAAGAGAACAAGGAAGGAAAGGCCGGTGCATCTTTCTCTCTTTTAGTATATCCCTCTCTCTCCCGCCCTTTCCTTCTCGTTAACCTACTTAGTTTAGATATCTGTATAAGACTCTAGGCTCATTACTCAAGCCTAAAAGAAGGCAGCACGACCAAGAGCAATTTTGGGAGGATGAGCTTTGGGTATTGCACGCGCGCACACACAGTCATATCCACATATTCATGGAGTAAAGCAACAAAAAAAATTAGACCTCTAAAAGAACAAAACATGGTTTTAAAGACACTAGGGGATGGGGGAAAGAGAGAGAGACTCCGGGAGTAAAGAAAAGTGAGTATGTATGGTATATATGGAGAGAAAGAAAGAAAGAAAGACTCATTCCTACCTTGAACATTGCCAGCCCAACTGCCATCCTCTCTGCTCAACTCTGGCATGATGGTTTGAGCTGGGGCTCCTCTCTTCCTCTCATAGCCTCAGATGGAGGGATGACTGACGGATAAAGCAGCACAGGGGGGTCAAGAGAGGAAGGAAGGATTGCTGTAAAGAACAGGTGCTGGATGGACCCTGAATTGGTTTGGCCTTACTGTAGATCCAGGTTGGTTTTGAAGGCAACAGATGAATTTGAGTCCAGTGATCAATCAAGAAAAAGTCCAAAAATAGCTGTTCCCTCTAACTCACAAATTAGATTTAAAAAAAAAAAGGACAAGTAAGATATCAAACTACAAACGTCTGGCTCTTTTAGTAAAAATACTTATAAAAACAATGTATCTAAATGCCCTGGATAGCACTCCTGAGACCTACGTCTCTGCAGACATCTTCTTCTGGCCAGAAAAATTAGATATGAAACATAAAAGTCAAAAGAATAAAGTCAAAACACTAGTGAGGCGAAATACTTTTAGCTCGCAAGCAGTTGTCCTAATTCTCTTCATACATGTGACAGAGAGTTTTGTCCTTTTGGCTTCTTTCTTTGTATGTTAAAAAGGTTGTATTTTGAAGACAAAAATTCTTTAGATATTCACTGACGTAGGTCTCTAGCTGTCGGTCAGTTCTCTTTGGAGATCCCCACCTGCGTCCTCCACTGCCTCCTTATCGCGTCACTACAATAAAGGCAAGAAAAAGAAAACAGTCAGTTCTCACCACAGGTGCAGTTGCAAGGTTTGCGCTTTGAACTGTGCATGTGAGTAGAGCTTAAGCCAAAATTGGTAAAAATTTCTACTGACACCCATTTTATGTTATTCTGCTGAGCTGAACGTGTTTGCCCCTTTGCACTATGATTCATAAAACACATTAGAGCACTTGTTGATTGTTTTATTATTTAGTCTGTAGCAGTGGCGCTCTGAGGGGGTCCAAGGTTAGACCCCAATGTGGTCCCTCGAATGAGGAATAATGTGTAATCACTTTTTTTCCCTAGTAGTCTAGAAACCCTAAAGCTACAATAGTCTGTTAAACGCAGCAAGAAATAATAGTATTGTTGTAAAACATATTTCAGCTCACTGCTTCAGTTGTTTTTTGATAACACAGCCAGGTTTTTGGAATTATAAAGTGAGTTAACAGTTTCTAACAATTTGCAGATTGTAATGTATGTAAGTAGCTAGCTAGTAACCTGTTCTCTTGCACATTATTTTTAGCAAATCAAAATTGTAGATTAAATGGTCCCAACCTGCTCCCCCACCTGAGATGGTCTAGAACCACCACTTGTCTGGAGTGGCCTAAAGGTTTTGATTGACTGATATGGTTAAAAAAAAAAAAAAAAAGTAAGGTACAGAGACAGCATTGCCAGTTTTCCAGTTGGGCTGCTTTTGTTTGATTTTGCAGGAAGGAATATTCTTGGGCAGGTGTACAAAATTTGGCAAATTATAGAACTTGCTGATTCTTTTTAAAGTTAGTCTCTAATGGCCTAGATGTTTCGATTGACCGATATGCGAGCCTAAAAAAATCCAGAGAGACCACAAGAGGAGACAAAATTAACAAATGTTAACATGTCCCCCCGTGCTACTCACCATTGCAACCTTTTCTGCCGTGTCTCATTGATATCTGGGTGATGTTGGACAAACAGGACAGAGAAAATACAAGAAACACAAGAGGGTCTCCACTGACATGTCCATAGAGCCAAATCATTGGCTTTCCAAAGATGTCCTTGAAATTCAAGAAAAATGTGAAGTAGAAAGGAGGATAGACTAGATAAAGATCTTGTGTAGGTAAATCCAACTGGCTTGTAATTTAGGGATGAGACCAAAATAGTCAGAAACTAATTGCAAAACTGAAAATGTGAAGAAATGTGTGACTGTGAGCAAGAAATGGATGAAAGGGAGGGATCCTCACATTTTTATTATTCAGTCCATCAGGATAATTCACAATTTTTGCGTTAAAACTTGAAGTATAATCTATCTGTTTTGGCCAGTTCTGAAGACTTCCATTTATCTTCTACTAAAATGCATATATTTTCTGTCCCAGTTTGATTAAAGTCGAGAAATTATAGACTGCTTTTTTTTAAGTCTCAGTCTTGTGCTTCCTAGTCAGAGCAAAAGTGTGAGATCTCAGATGGAGACGCTACACCAATTTACAAATGGCCGATGTGCCAACGCTGAGTTTCGCTGAGTTTCGAAGGATATAAGTTGCTCCTGGAAAACTCCAACTGAGTGAATTTGTGAATGGGTCGGAAAGCTGCCTTTTATTCCCTAATGGGTTTGTTCTCGTGCCATCTGGGACCACGGAGCCTTGGCGTGTCAGCTGATTTTTGGTGGCTCGGGGGGTGGGGGTGTTTCGAGGCAAGTGAAAGAACGAGGGAGATGGTGAGAGGAGGGAGGGTGAGAAAGACAGGCGGATAATGACGAGGCCTGGGAAGTGCGAGCTCGTCTTCCAGGTGGTAGACCGGCCAAGAAGCAGGAGGGGGAGAAAATAAAGATGAAAGAGTGACACATGAAAATTAGACACCTGATTAAAAGGGATCTATAATGTGGCCGGCGAAAGCCAGGGAAAGGCCATGAAAGATGAGGGGGTGTAAAAAAAAATTTAAAAGACCAGTTCAGAATATTGTGTTGGCAGACGCTGAGGTTCAAATCATTTCAAATTAGGGGTGTGATGATGTAACAGTTTGACCGTGATAAGGAAATCTGAAATAATTATTGTTGTTAACATATAAATGCTGATGTCCCAAAAAAAAAAAAAATTATTTCCTAGTGTGGCTCGTTCCCTTGATATATGCTGCAATATTTTTAAAACAGAGCTGCCTACTTTATGAAGTACACACCAAGCAGAGAAAAACCTGCTAACACAAAGTTAAACATCTACATTACTGGGTGTTAGCTTACCCCCTGTTATACAGAGACCTATGCTAATGGATTGTATGATTATTACATTATGAATTTTGTATAGCATCCCACCCCTATTTTAAATAATCCAATGGGATGATTCGCTTGGAAGCTGGTCTAAGACCTAGAAGCCATAAACATTAACAAGACCAATGTCATTCCTTAATTCAATGGGAGTGGTTTCAGAAATACATAAAGCAAGACCGGCTTTTGTGTCTCAGAACAAATGCCTGCATAACACCTCAAGTAAATAAGAGTCAAGCCTTCAAGCCTTTTTTTGGCTTAATAGAGGCCTGCTGAATTAAAGAACCCACTGCTTCACACTGCAGAAACGCCAAACGCTTTCACTTCATGGGTGTGGTATTGTCCATTCAGGCCCAACACAGAGACTAAAGATGGGTTCTGAAGATGGTAAAAATGAACATGTGGTGACTTAGTTTTTATGTCTGAAGCTTAAGGCCAACCGTGTGTATTTCAGGAGGGACAGAATGGCATGGGACTGGAGACCCCTGACTTAACGAACGACAGAAAAAATGGTGGGAGTTTGGTAATGGGCGAGCAAACAAGGATGGAAAAATGACAGAGGACGAGCGCGAGATCCTGGTCCACACCATTCATCCGTTTGTTTAGTGTGTGCATGTGTGAGTGTATGTACGTGTGTGTGTCAATGTGTGTTTCGTGTACACGTAAAGAAAAGGACACACAGGTACACACACAGACAAACAGGTTAGAAAGACACTAAACAAGTTCGTTAAACCTACCTAGAGGAACTTTAAAGCATCCGGAAAAAAAGGAGTGATGTGAAAGGACAGGTAGTGGAGGACCAAGGGAGGGGAAAAAAGGAAAAGAGGGGAAAAGAAGGGATGATAGAACTAAAAGAAGAGGAATGTGGGAGACTGTAGTTGCTCTTTTTTTTTTTTTTGAATTCTGTCCAACTTTCATTCAGTGGCTGCCAGAGTTTTTTTGAAGTAGGAGGGCAGGATGGATGGAGAGAGGGATGGTCCGACCGGAGATGGGAAGGAGGGACTGATGGAGGAGTGAAGTCAGAGCGAAGTCGGAACCAAGGGCCACAGAAAAGCGAATAAAAGGAAAGAACGGAATAAAGCCCCTCTTCCCTTCCTTCCCTGCTCCAGCGTGTGTCATAGGTAGACAAAATTGTACACCAGGTAGATGGAGAAATAAATTAGGAGGCAAATGATGGAGAGCGCTAACAGGTGAAAAGAAGACGCGCCTCCCAGCACCACGATGAGGAAGAAGAAAAAAACAAAACGAAAGAAAAAAACAAATATCCCAGTGACTTCCGTTTTTCCCTCCTGTCCTTTATTTCTCTCTCTCCTTTAACTGGGGGGGGGAGATCACAGGAGGTGCTGTCTGTCTCTCAGTTCCTTCCTCCTGTTCTCCTTGTTGGAATTCCTCTCTTGCTTTTGTTTTTTTCTTTTTTTCTTTTTTTCTCCTGCTCTCTTTTGACTTGTTGAAACGGAGTCCTCCGTTTAGAGTGTGAAATAGCCCTTTTCCATGGACAGTGATTGAGGGAGAGCACTGGCTGCAGAGGTGCTAGCGGTTGCGCTGCCTGCCTATGAATGCCACTATGTGAGTCTGCTCTCTCTCTCTCGCTCTCTCTCTCTCACACCCTGCGTTTACTGGTACAAAAGCGTGGGAGTGGGAGAAACAGAGAGAGTGAAGAGGAGAATGAGAAATTGGCGGTGGAAGAGGGGGCCCTCTACAGGATTAGAGGGCAACTGAGAGAGAAGTGGGATGTTGGACGCAAGATTTTTCCCAACTAATGTTGCTGCTGAAAATAGTTTTTTAGAGTCTGATTCGGGCCTTTATGGTTAGTTCCTCAAGGGTTCTTTGGATAGTTAAGGTTTCTTAGCTTCCTAAAGGGGTTCTATTTGGAACCCTCTCTGAAAGGTAGGGTCTGACATGCATAGAACCTTTAAGGGTTCCCCCAAAAGAGACAAACCGAGGCATCCAAGGCATCCAGTTTTCATTGGCTTGATGATTGCATGCTAATTTTTCCCAATTTGGGTTCCAAGGAATGAATCTCAACTCACTGAGGCGTCTTCACTCTCTTTTCAGATTTAACGTTCTCTTTTCCCGTGAAAGGAGAACATGTTCTCTAGAATATATCCTTTTGTGCTATTTTAGCTTGTATTCATTGCGCCCTCGCAGCCCCCCTCTCAGGACCTCTCTCAATCTCTTGATTCCTGACCTGAGCTTGTCCTCGCTTCTTCTTTTGATCCTTTCTTCCTGTCTGTCTTCCTCTCGTCTCTGGTTGGACAGTCTGTCTCTTCCACTTATCTGCTCCTACTCTCAGAAAAGAATAAGATGGGAAAGGGGGTGTAAAGGATAAGGAGACAAAGGAATATGGGGCACTGTTATTAAGCAGATCTTGTGATGTTTTTGGCTTCTTTTCTGGTGTGGTATATACACATGGTAGCCCACATATGCTAATGGTCACATCATAAAAAACATAGTTATTACCTTTACACTGGCTAAGTCAACCTTTGGTTACACTGTATGACAATTATAAACTTTACAGTGAGTCAAAGTTGCTGTTGTACTTTTAAATAAAGGATCATGTTCATTCTTGTTTCATTACCACTGTCTACAACCAGAGACAACATTAGAAAGCAAGCAAACCAAGCAATTGCTTGGGGACCCTGGTTTAAAGTCGGGGTGGGGGGTTAAGCGTAGGATGGGATTCCTAACATCCAGTCCTGGAGGGCCGGAGTGCTGCACAGTTGCTGATTTCCCTGCTCTAACACACCTTCTAAAGACTGGTAATTAACTGCTGAGTTGAATCAAGTGTCTTTGAGCAGTGAAATCACCAAACTGTGGTGGACTCTGGCCTTCCAGCACCGTTATTCAGGGAATCCTGATGTAGTGCTTATACAATGAACACACTAAGAACATGAACACTTTTTAATCACCCTCTTTTTCGTATGTACTGATGTAGTCACATTGTAATACCCCTATAATCATCATCCCCCTTGGTGGAAACCCATCAAATGACAGTTAGATCGTGTGTGCAAGCCTCAGTATGAAGCTAGCAGTTTATGTCAGAACAAAATAAAAAGCTACAAGCCAAGTGGCGCCACAAAGTACAAGAAAGTTGATAACAAAAATGCTGGATTGGTTGTGTGATCCAGGCGAGACATCTGGCAGCACTGAGTCTTCACCAGGGAGCAGGTCACCTTCACTCACTCTAACAACTGCTCCCAACTCCGAGCATTGCCCATCTTCCAGCAAGCAAAATACCAGTGTAACGAGCACTATATATTCAGATAATGAAACCAAACAAGGTGAACAAGACCCGCCTGAGCAAGTCACAGCTGATACTAATGAGTTGAGTTATATCTGACCCAACAAAATGGGCGAATTTAATCGCTGATAAAGAGTCTCTTACGGTGCAATGGTAATACCATAGGAACATGTACTATAAAAATTGGTTTGGAGTGTAATTAAGTAGAAATATTAAGAATGGATTGTGGGTTGTTTTGGGGGGGTTGGGGTGGAAAGGTTGAGGATATTTGGTGGGGGGGGGGGAGCTCCACTGATTACATCAACATGTTTAAACTGCAGTTCCCATTTGTAACCTGGTAGAGGAACGTGAGTGTGAACATTTAGGAGTTTACTGACACCAGGTGGTGAAAGTTGAATATTACAAAATTCAATCCAAGAAAAAAGGTCTTCTGCAGACACCTAATGGCCAAAAGCACTTATGCAAAAACTCACTGATGGTGAAATATTAGGTGCATGCTGAGATTGAGGATAATGTGGTACAGCAGGGAATATTAAACTGTGGCCTTCCTGGACTTCAGCTTGGCACCTTTTCCTGCTCCAACACTGATGATAGTGACTTGAATCAGGTGCATCAGGTGTCTGTTTCACTCATGCATAGGGTATAAAATCCATTAGCACATGCTTTATCTAGTGCACTTTTTTTTTGGGAGTAAAGACCCATTGAGTGATGTCCTTTGCTACTTATGATGCTCATATTTTAACAGCTGAGAACAGTTGTATCACAACACACATTTCCCCCCTTTTGTACCGAACACCCATTGCAACAAATGGGATTCTTTTACATAAATAACAGGTGGCCGCGAGGGCTCACGGGTATGCAAATGCACAAGACGCTACGATACTTTCTTTTCCTTCCATTTTAAATAAAAAACAGTCAGTGTCATTGATGAAGCAGCACTCTTAAATAGGCACTTTTCTTTTGCCTGTACTCCTCTCCACAACCTTGCTGAAGTACACAGGTTGGGCTCATTATTTGGGTGCCTGCCCTGAATATTTCTAGATGAGATCATTGAAGGCTGTTCTTGTTTAAATGTGGAACTTGTTCTACTTTTAACATAAATGCTGTAATGAAACTAAAACAACTAGAATTAAGGAAACTGTTAAATATTTCTGTTTATAGTTGATCGACAGCTGTTTCTATAATGTGAAAAATTACAGACAGTGGGCGTTTGGTTAATGAGCGTGAATGCTGTAAATCGCTGGTGTCACTCAGATGACAAGAATGCTTATTATATTAAAAAGTGAATTACACCTGATATATACATAAGAACCCTTTTACTGTTGACGATATCAGTACTGCAATGGCAGCGGCATCAAACGTGTTCTGCATTCATGTACAATTTGTTTTTAGGTCTTTTACTTAATATAGACATAATGACTGCCAATATCTGTGTATTTGTCATATCCAGCATGTGCAGGTTTATGCAGATTCATGCAAGTTTCTTCCCCTTGAACAAAGATGCACACAACAGCTACTTGAATAAGAGCTTCCCCGTGTGGAGAATCATCAGCCTGATAAATCTGAATTTAAATAAATAAATAAAACAGGTCTCTGTACTATTTCAAACAAAAGATGTTGCAGCAAGTAATGTGCAATAAGATTAATCCACAGATTAGTCAGAATTTTGGATGCAGCACTGAGGTGCCTATTCAAGACTTTTAATTGACACGAGTTGTCTAGTAGCAATAATTTAAAGTGAATGGACTTGTATAACCTTGAATTACTTAATGGGGATTCTGTGGTGGGCAATTACCTGACATCTAAAAACTGTGATTCACAACCAAGATGTCATGAAACTCATTAAAATCACTTGACAGTCAATGACGTCCGTCTTCATCTAGAATGTTTACACCGTCATCCTCTAAAGCGAGACCTTGTCCTTTAGACGAGTCTTGACCCGAGTAGTTGGCCTGTCTGTGTGGGGGCATTATGGTGCTTATAGAGCGGTTAGTAGGTTTGTCTCACAGTGAGCCAAATAAAACAGGCAGGATTTGTTATTTTCACATATTAAATGGAGCTATAACACATTCAGCTAAGAGGTTGGGGGGGAAAAAATTATTATATATATATTGATGCTGGGACTTTAATAACACGAGACAACAACATTTAGGTGTGTCAGTCTAGTTCCTCACATACTGGGGGTATAAATATCTAAGTCATAGGATTAATATGTAATAAAAGTTATACATTGATTGTGAGCTGAACAACAAATTCAAGCGACAGACAGGGTTTTTTCTTCATTTTAAATACCTTTATTTGAAGGTTTTTGGGGCGTCTGGTTACCAGACAGAACATTACAAAAGCATTAATGCCACCATTGTCTTTCCGAACATCTTGATACCATGCTGTGTTATGGAGCATATGTGCAATGGATTGAAAGTCATTTTCTTAAAAAAAACCCATTATTTTAAAAAAAAGAAAGGAAAAGAAAAGAAAAGAACAGAACAAATGAAAAATTTGGAACGGACCAAACACAACGTATAAATATCTGACCTATTGGTTCAACACTTAACTCTGTACAGTCATTCTACACATGGAAAATACCGTTTGAGGCACAATTCAGCCCAGTGCCAATTCCCCATGTTCCTTAAAATAGCGTCAAATTATTGACTAGTGTGCAAGTCTGTATTTCTGTAGGGGGTGTGTGTCCATTTTAAATCATCCTATCCACATCCACGTTTCCAATTCCAAATGAGGTCCTAACTAAAGAAGTAGTCTGACGCATCATGTTCGGTTTCTCCCACGGTTTGGATATTTCTGCCGACTACGCCACGTTTTTCCATTCTCTAACTAACGTGCTTCGTTACACTAACTTAGGATGCACTCGAGGACGGCGGGTTGATGACATCCGTACACTGGGGCTCGCAAAATGGCCCAAAGCGCCCGTACACGTCTTTGGCCCTGACGGCGAAGTAATACGTTGAACCCGACACGAACTGGGTAAGTGTGCAGGCCATGGGCAGCGGCAGCGCCTTCACCTCACCAATCTTCTTCCACAGGGAGTGTGTGGGTGACTGTGTGGACGATGTCGCAGATGCACTCTGCTGGTCCTGGTGGTAGGCATAGAGATGGTAACTGTCCACGGGCGCGCAGTTTCGCTCCGTCTCGGACACGCACCATGACAGCACGATGCCGTTCTGACTCTGGACGCGTGCCAGCTTCAGCTGAGGCTGCTGAGGCGGAGATGTATGCACTGCCTCTGGGGGCAGACGAGCCGGTGGGGGCGGGGCTAATGGCAACGGAGGAAGAGAAGCGGAGGAAGAAGAGCTGGTGCGCGATTTGGAAGGTGAGTCCTGAATGGATGAGGAAAGAGAACTATTTTAGTAACTCCCAACACCTGGTCCCCAAGTTTTTCCACATTTAATTTTAAATCATAAAAACTAATACATAAACGTTGCAAGCAATCGAATTCAAAAGTTTTAGTTACGTCCACTTACCACTGAGGGCCGATGTTGTGCCGCAGCGCGACCTGCTGAAGAAAATTAAAAAGAGAAGAGATTTTACCACAAACCTCAAAATAGGACCCTTACAGTCATATTTAGAGATCCAATTACTGGGATAAAATTTAAAAACTCAGAACGAAGCAGAAGAAAATAAAACGGTGAATACTCTTACTAATCAGTAGGGGTAAGAATGGTCTTCATGGAGGATTAACAAGCAAGGGAGAGGGAAAGAGGGAGAGAAAGAGAAACTCACCAATAGAGGTGGAGCTCACTAGTGATGGGGGAGGCCCTGGGGCTCGCTGGGTAGAGGTGGGAATGGTAGGAGCAGAAGGCTTCTGCACACCTGTCACTATAACACACACACACACACACACACACACACACACACAAAGCCCACGGGATAAGGGAGTGAAAAAAAACACACAAATAACCACAAAGCGAGGAAGGAAAAAGGCAATGGGAGAGCAGAACAAGAGCGAAGTGGAGGTGCAGTGATTTACCTTGCACATCATCGTCATCCTCAGTTAGGTCTATGACTGAGCCCTTGGGACGAGCAGGCTATGGAAACAACAGAAAGCAATAAATAACTAAAATCCCAATACAACTAGGGATGTGGCGATAACGGAATGGCTGTATACCGTGAAAAGAAAATCTACAAATCACTATTAGTTACGCCATACTGATGTATAGCCTTACCCCTTGCGATATACTACAAGATTTTAAAAACGGTTTAATAACAAAGATACCAAGCAAAAAAACAAAGACAACAGTACATATAGCATTTCTTAATAGCTTTGATAAACTAGTGAAAGCGAAGAGAAAACCATTACATTATATTTTAGTAAATATTCTAACAGTTGAGCTAAAGAAATCATTGAATTTAATTTGCACTGCTGCTGCAATGTTAGACAACATTTTAATATCATCCTCTTTCAAAAGGCTACATTTTAGGCAGATAAACCATAAAACCTGATAATAGGTTGTACACTTATCATACCAACTGTTTTATAAGAATCCACCCATAAATACAATATAGGGTTAAAATATAAAAATTTTAACAGTCATGGTCCAGTATAATACACATACCTGAGCAGGTGATTTGGCCGGAGCAGAATGAGTGGCTTGATTATCTGGGGTGAAAAGAGAGACAAAGTAGAATTACAGAGCATACTGTAGCCAACATATTGTTACAAACAGTACATTACATATTGTATCTTGTTAAAGATGCTTTCTACACATGCAAGCTAAATTACAAAAGAAACACAAAAAAAAAACAATGCCCTACACACAGAATAGAGTTGGCCACTGCAAAAGCTTACACACCTGTTTTGGACGTCATTTCAGAGGCCGGAGGCGGACCGGCTGTGGCTGCTGCCGAGCCTGTTGCTGCAGGGCCTGTGGTTGCCGGGGACGACGAGGCCGTGGCCATTCCGACCACGGTGGCGCACTGTGTTGGGGCGCGGGCCGTCATCACGGAGATGCCAGCGTTGGGAGAGCTTGCTGTGCCCGTGCCACCCTGGTACGCTGGCCTGCTTGGCGGCATCTGTGTCACTGTCGCCGATGACAAGGAAGAGGAAGAAGACGTTGACGAGGTCACAACGTTTCCTGACGTCTTCTGCAATATAAAGGTGGTGGCCGTGGTGGTCTTGGCCTTGCTGATGCTGCTAACCGTGGCCAGCGAGGACACGGGAATCAGGCCAACACCCCCTGCAATGGCCCCGCCCTGCCCGTTAGCCATGGCCAGTGGCAGCTGGATCAGCAGGGGCTGGATGGACATCGGTTGGCCGGCCGACGTGACCGTGCTGGTAGTCATGGTGCCCGTGTTGGGGCGGGACTGCAGCAGCAGGGTGCCTGCCTGGGCACTGAGAGAGGAACTGGAAGAGGAGGGGGTGGAGTTTGTCGTTGTGGAGATGATCTGGAGGATGGGAGCAGGCGCGGCCAGGGCCGAGGAGGTCGGCGTAGTCGGAGTAGAAAGAGGTTTGGGCTGAGTCGGAGTAGCTGAAACAGGACAAGGAGAAAGTACAGTTTGATAAAAACGTGAGAAATATGAGGAGGAGAGGGAATAAATAAATAAAATATATAAAAAAAGTTAAATACTCACCAGTAGAACTGGATGACCCTGAAGGTGGATTGGACAGCTTTGGGTCCAGAGTGGTCCTTAGAGTGCTGTAATAAAACATACACGTTACATAGTTATACATGTTATATATACACAGACACTTTATTTCAGTTCGCATTATAATGCCTACAAGTCGCACCAGAGCATAAATGCACCCACTTAAATAGTCTGCTTAAAGTAAAAAATAATAAGAAAAAAATAAAAATAAAACCATTTATTATGTTTCTCTGTTGTACAAATTGCATTAATATACCAGTCATTATTTTACATAATTGTTATTAAAGCTCACAACCAGTGTTTTTTTAACCCCCCCCAAAGAAAGATGTTACCAGGCCATTTTAATAAAGTAAAAACATGCTTCTTCAGCATTTAAAAATTTGCCCAGAAATGAATTGCAGGCTTGAATGTACAGTAGTTGCCATAGTGTATTTATAAAAAAATTAAAAATATATACATTAATGCAACTATTAAAGTAAAATGTTCAACAGTTCACAAGAAGGCCTACATAAGTACATGTAAATGTTCACTTGACTCATTACATTATCTAAAACCAGCATAATCTTTATGTACCGTCACTGTTAAAAACAAATATGGCTAACTCTATTGGAAGAAGCACGAGAAGGCGTTTCCTCTTCTGCGTCATTAGTTTTATCATCTTCAATCAAAACAGATTTGTGGGAGTCAGCCTCTATGATATCAGCATTGACTGTCTTCCAGGCCTCGTCAATACAGTTGACGACTTCTTTAAAGGTGGCGTAACGCATCCATCCATGACTCTCCCAGGTGACGTAGGATGGTCTTAAAGCGATGATTCACTATGATGCCAAATGGTTGGAACAACTTTGGTCATTCCACCAGGTATGATTACTGGAAGTTAGGGGTGTAACGATACACTTTGTTCACGATTCGATTCGATTCACCATATTGGGTTCACGATTCAATATTGTCACAATACTCAAAATATTTTAGAAAAAAATTAGAATAAAGAAAAATGACTGGAAAAAAAAATTATAATGTGCATTTTTGCCTGTATATATTTGTAAACAAAAAATATTATTTAGTAATCCAAGAAAATACCAGGAACAGAGGTGTAAAATTCCTAGTTAAAAAAAAAAAAAAATGAAATAGTTTTAATTTATAGACTTTAATAGCAGCTT
>JAOUQW010000025.1:6552528-6569010 GCA_028565825.1 Olivaichthys viedmensis | reverse complement strand
AAAAAATATTATTTAGTAATCCAAGAAAATACCAGGAACAGAGGTTTAAAATTCCTAGTTAAAAAAAAATATATATATATATATATATATATATATGCGTGTGTGTGTGTGCTTTCTTAAAGTAGTTGTATCAATGTATATTACAAGCAGATAAACTCAATTTTGGTCAAAACCCGATTTCTCGTCATTTTCTCTGATTTAAAAGACGATGGAGCGTCTCGCCACTCGCCTTCACCTGTTTCTAATAAGGACGCTAAAGTTGAGTGTCGTATGACGTGCTGACAGCGATTGCGACCTCTGGTGGTCAAACAGTGCAATTGCAGTAGATAATTAATTAAATAGAATACACCTGATTTTGCAGATCTCCACGATGCACATCCTCACGTTTTTGCATCGTTACACCCCTACTGGAAACGCATTAACAGCTGTGATTTTCTTTTTGATGTCTTCCATCATATGTGCACCAATTTGAACGGAACGGAAATTTGTTGGACATGGTCTTCAGTTTGAAAAATCACCACAGGCAGCAATTTGTCTCCGTCAGCAGAACATGGCAATACAATCATAAACACCTGTTTATGCGGCATGAAATGGAAGTCATGAAGGTCCGCCTGCAACATCTGTGATGTTCCTTTTTTTGGAATACATCCATGCATCGAGGTATAACTGGTCGTTTGATAGGCCACTGCCAGCAGCACACCATTAAATGACCCCCCTTAAGCCCAGTGCTTTGCTCCTACAATTTGCTGTCTTTGTAGTCTTCATTTAAAAGAGAGCTTCTTCCGCTTTGTGCCAGTCTTTTACCAGTTTCTCGCTGACACCATTCTTTCGTATCATTTTTAGTTGGTGGCTAAATGATTGAATGAGTGAATACAAAACATACAAATGCATGTGTGAGCATTTCAATTTGCTGTCAGGATAGCTACAGCGTAGGCTAGTGGCAACTCGCGGACAGACAACAATTCACCGACTGAGCTGCACATGTCTCAGTTGTACTGAGAATTCCGATTTGGCTATAGTCTGGTCATTTCTGCTTGCCATGACAACTGTGGAAATGTAAAAGATGAAACATTTCTATTTTGTTTTTGTTTTTGCTCATGCTGAGGCAAGCCTGAAGATGGCAGGAAGTAGCAGTTCTTACAGGCATCAATCAAATGCCATTAATTACCTAAAACTTGAATGAAAATGCTCACCGTTGGGTAGTTGGGGTTGTGGTGGGTGTGGGAGCAGGCTTAGCTGCGGCGGCAGCAGCAGCAGCCTGTTAAAGAGAAAGAAAATACAAATACTGACTTTCTTAGGAAACGGATACCCAAAGCATTGTACTTTTTTTAGTTGCACCCATTTTAAACCAATTCATGCCGTCTATTTCAATTCAAATGACCAACATTTCTGCTGCTTTTAGGAGTCTACAGTAAATGTTCTTGCTGTTTTCAGCTTACCTCTTGAGCTTTTTTGGAATTCTCTGTTGCCTGGTTAGCAGCTCCAAACTTCTTGGCTAGTCGTGCAATCTTACTCTGAAACCGAGTGCAAGAAGGAGTTTGTTATTGAAGTGTTTAAAAGAAGAAAACAAATGTATAAAACCTTTATTTTGAAGACATTCATATTTAACGTGTTTCTCCCTGAACAAACACACCTGACTTTATAAACACCGGTTTAGTGCAGTGATTCTCTAGGTTAGATAACCATCCAAGGCAGGGGTGTCCAAACTACAGGGCCACTTGAAAACTATTTTCAAACTAAAATGTAAAGTTGTACCGCTATTAAAAAAGGTTTTAACAAAATGAAGTTCCTGGGTTGAACACTGGGTGTCGCCCTGACATAAAACTGGATCCAAAACTGGATTAGCTTCTGATCCTCCTCTTTCCCCTCTTCAAAATGTGAATGAGGTTAATTATAGACCTACATTGTCACCTGTGATAAAAACACAAGGCACTACGAAACCACTAAATCTCACAGTTTTAATATTAAGGGTTCTACATTCCCCTGAATAATATCCTCATCACATAGAACAGTTCTACTTCTACTACAAGAAAAAGCATGTATATCTAGGTCTATAAAAAGTAAGTATAATACTTGGTTCCTTTAACTTCTTCACATGAATTTTAAATGCAAGTTGAGGATTTGACCATTTATATTATAGTCAATATGCAGGGTTCTCAAGAACAGAATGAATGGGACCTTCAAATTAATGTTAAAATCCTTTCATGAATTTGAAATAACCCGTTTTAAAGAACGAGCACAAGCGTGTCATTAGGCACTTGCAGGTTTCACTTCCAAATGCAATAGCATTGACCTTCAAAGAAAAGAAAAACGGACCCAATTAAGACTCTTGCGGTACACCACTATTAATTCACCAAATATCACCTACAGCTACATGCCGAATATTTTTTTTCTGGGGGTAACATTAAAACTATCTATAAAATGTCTGGTTAAAGGATGAAAGTGTATGCAATAGCAATGAACTCTCAAAAGCCTTTGATAAATATGCATTCGCCTTAAAGCTGTAGTTTGTAATGTTTAATAGTGCCTCTAGACCTATAGTCATCACATAATTTCAAAAGATACCTTCGCAAATTTTGGCATGCAATGGGTCTGGCTAGTTTCTTTATTTCAGGCTTCTGTTTACATTTTGTCCAGCCCAGAAATTAGCTTCACCCCTAGCTGGAACAGAGCTGCTCAGCTAGGCCGTGTATCCCTTCACTGCAATTGCAATTTACCTTGCAGGCAGCAGGGGGCTCTAAAAATGACAAACTTCTCCTTTAACTAGCCGAACGCACCAAGAGAAAGAGGATCTAGATACTTTTGGACATTTCACGGTAATGAGAACATACAGCCTAGTCCTAAGATCAGGCCTCACCTGTAGCGTGTTGATGTGTTGGACAGCGTTCTGCTGTTTGGTGACGGCATCAATCTTCTCCACTCTCTCCTTCAGCTCCTGCAGATTGTGGTCGAACATGGTCATCTGCAGCACACGCAACCGCTCCTCCACCAGCTGCTGCACCACCTGACAAAGACAAACGAGGGTCAATATTTGAGTACGACCAAATGGCTGATTTGACAAGGAACCCAACGCGCCAGTGTTTTAAATTTGCGTATTTACATACGGCCATCTTCAAAATCTGCCTAATGTGAATGAATGTAATAAAGATTAACAAGTTAAACCTTTTCCAGTTTCAGTCTGCTGCCTGCGTTGGCAGTGATCTTCAGCTCCAGCTGAGCCTCCAACTGCACTCCCTCCACCCTCGCCCTCTTTCCATCTCTCTCCTCCTTAATCTCCCCATCCTTCCAGCCATCTTTTTCCTCCACTGGCGACAAGGATCTCTTCTTACTCACAGGAGTGCTGATGCCTGTTCATTAGGAAAGAGGAAGCAATGCATTTGGTTTACGCTAGAGGACGCAAATACAGCACGTCTAAAACTTGGAACCTTAATTTGTTGACAACAAAGCACATTTATAATTAACGATAAGAGATGAATATTTCCGAATAACCATGTAGTATATAACAGCATATGGATGGAGTTAGCAGTTTGAGCTAATATAAGTTTATTTTCCAGTATGGCCATAACCACAGCTAGTTGCTGTGAAAACAGTCATTTTAAAAGAGCATCAAGTTATTATTACCATCACACTACACTGTCGTCATTACCCAGAAATTACAATTAACCTTCGCGCTGGAGTAAAGCTACTATAGGTTGGAAAAATTGTCACCAATATAACGGATTAGGTAAAAGACAATCAAGATAAAAATAGAATCTTTATTGGCTGTTTGAGTGCCATGTATGAATTTTTCACTGTGCCTATGCTAGCTCCCCTTCTCACAGAGCCGAGCTGCAGAAGGACTGGGCACTGGCATACCCCTGACTGCAGACTCAAAATTCAAACAAATATAGCCACTCCCTTCAGTTTCCCCTTTAAAGCCACACTTTCTAAATTGACAGGCAACATGATTGACAAGACAAGTAAAGGACGACTCCTTGACCTGATTGGTTGGATGTTGGTGGTCCACATCATTTGGGTTTTTTCCTTCCCATTTCCAGAGCCTGGCGCAACCGAAGTTTCTCCTCTAAGCAGATATTGTATTGACAGCTGCTTCTAATCTTAATCCTACAAACAGTGTTTGACTTCAAAATGACTGACCCCAACTTTAACCCCTGCCAGTCGTGGGATTTCAACTCAACCTTTTCAGGTCATTGCAACCACTGAGCAACCACAGCTTGCAGGAGACCGTCTCACAAGTAGGTGGTGTGAAATAAACACCTATTTCAGAAAAAAAAAAAGTAGCATCCTACATTATGTGTGCTCGAGCCTTTATGGCGATTTTTTTTTGTTTACACATCTTGAGCAATTTGATTACCAGCGATGATTTTCTGGCATTTGTAAAAGTAACGCCACTTTTCCGTAAATAAGAGCTTTTTTGAAAACAGGTTGCACATTGCAAAAAGCACCCTCTCTTACCCAAGGACTGCTACATGCAATCTGAAAAATAAACGCTACACAACATTCAGCCTTGGAACCTGATACCAAAATGGCTGAACTGCAGCAATACGGCATTGATTTTCATTTCTAAGTGGTAGCATTATTTTTTGAGTACCACCTGCAGGTACTTCTCATCTAAAATGATCATTTCTTTATTGGCTCCTTGAACGGGCACTAATTACCTGTGCCGTCAGCCACATTACACCCTTTCTCTGCCTCATTCTTCTCCTCTTTCTCAGGATCCAAATCCATCTTCTCCTCGCTTCTGTCTTTCGCCTCATCTTGCTCTCCCTGACCCTCATCTTCCTCACTGAGGCAGAGGAAGCCCTCTTTCACTTCCGGGTCGCACTCCAAGCTGGCGGCTGGAGAGCCGGAAGGAGACGAGGAGGAGATGCTCTTACTGCTTTTCTCCTCTGCCGAACCGTTGTCGAGGCAGGGGCTGTCTGTATCCATGGCCAGCTCACCGTTCAACACTTGGTCCGCGGGCGTCTTTTTCTGGTCGCTCTTCTTGTCGGACACTGACGGAGAACCTACACGTGTAGATTTAGAGGACTGGGGGGAGGGGAAAAAAACAAACAAAAAAAGGATAAAAGAGGGAGATTAACCGATCAGATTTTTTTTGTTTGTAATGGCCTAATCAACACCTAACTGAGATTAATCTTGAATCGCAGGATATTGTCAACAGAGATCTGCCATTAAAATGTCTACATGACCAGTATCCTATACCCTGTTAAGATATGCAACGATGACACAAAGTTCTTCTTTTCTTCTGAAAGATTGCAGTTATGATTTCACAAATGTTCCTGGACTCTGGTTTCAATTATAGCCATGATCTGGTCCTGGCTTTGAAAAAGCTCTGAAACCGTTTTCATCTTGCACTTTTCGCAGTGCCAGAACGAACGACTCACTTCTGTCTTGTCGGCTTTGGCTTCTTCCGCCTTCTTATCGTCCTTCCCTCCTTTTTTCTCGTCACCTTTGCCCTTCTCCGAGCCCTTCTTCAGAGTAGGTGAAGGTGAGGGGTTGCGACTTTCGCTGACGGCCGGAGAGGGCGATCGAGAGAGGGAGAGCGCGCGCGATGGTAGAGGGGAAGAACGTGACAAGGGCAAGGCCGGGGACTTCGACCCGGTCTCCTTGTCCTTCTCTTTCCCCTTCTGTCCATCCTCGCCGTGCGTTCCGTTTACCAGCGGCGTCTGGGGCCGCGAGGAAGACGAAGAATTAGGGGACGCAGTCGCCAAGGTGTTGTGCAGCGCCTCCAGCTGCTGACGGTCGCTCATCTTCATGGTTTTCCGAGCGCGGAAAATCTTCTTCTGAGGCTCTTCTGGAACGGCAACTTCCATGTTTTCACCTGGTTAAACTGAAGAGACAGTTGGACAATTAGTTTAAGTCAGTTGCTTTATTTAAATGAATAGAGACACATTTTAAAATATTACATCTAGTCAGGTCTTAAGCAGCCTTGTCTCCTTCACTGGTCCAAGGCAACTGTCCTTGTTAAGAACATAGTTTAGGAAGCACCACTAGGTGGCACTCTGCAACCTACATGCCACTGTGCTTTGGCCTAGATACCTCTGATGTCCTCTAACACAATATCTATAGCTGCCATTGTCCCAATGCCACTGATCAGCAGTTCTCCTTAAAATGCAGTTCAGCAAAAAATAATAATAATTTAAAAAAAAAATTCCTACAAACAAGTCTGCTTACATTGCCATCTTCAGCAAATCACCTCAGAGATGAAACTAGTCTGTGGTGAGAGCAGTTAGATTTAGATTAGTCCTAAACAAAAACTAATCCACTTCCTCTATCGAATTAGAATAACTAGGACACTTCCTCTACTGAGGCAGAACAAAATGCTTCTGTTAGGAAAAACAGGGAGGGGTGAAAAACCCAGCACTGTGTCTCCTCCCCCTTCCACCTCACTGGTCCGAGGCATAGCCAATCAGGACAGGATACAGAGTCTGCTTGCGACAACAGTGGCTGATTAGGTAATGCTCTGATCTTTTACCAAGTTTGAGCCCGAGCTCGGATTCAAGATTGTGTTTAAATTTGTGTCACACTAGCATAGCACAAGGTGATCCAACTCCACAGAATACACTCACACAGTGGTGGCATGTGTCTTTTTCGGATTTATTTATTTATTTTTTAATTAAAAAATGATATAAACAAAATTTCCACTATTAAAACTGAGAAGACAAACATTTAATTAACAATCACAAAGCAGCGTACGGTTCACAAAATACAGCTGGTCTCACCTGATTGCTGTGTTCCTCTGTACCTCCCTGTTCATGGAGGGATTTGCTCACAGGATTGTTCAGGAACCTAAAGATAAGGATCAAAATTTTTTATTAACATTGTCCTCCCTGTAGTGTACAATAGTTATCCATCTCAGTCTTTTATTATAGGAGTCTTTTACCATTTATTACTCGGGTACCAGGACAGGCTAGTGCTGACATGTTACTAGTCCCTAGCTCTTCTGTTCTAAACTAGTCAAGTGCTAGTACACCAAGTCAATTAGGATCACATTCAGTTTTGTCGGTCAATGAAACAAAAGCAGCAAAACTGCTTTTGGAATGATGCAAAAGGACAAGTGTGGATCTCACAGACTTGGCAGTATAAACAACTGTAACAGCCATAAATACCGTGACAACTTTTTGTACGTGGAGTGTCACTACTGCTAACTAGTAACATTAAAACAAAACATTGTAGCCCCATCACGATACATTTTCGGTCCAGCCGAGCTTAGACCCAGTATTGCTAACAGGAACAGAGTCATATTTTTGCCCCAATCAAACTGTGTAAAGTCATAATAGCACTAGCCAAACAAGGAAATTGTGACACGGGATAATTAACATCTCGGATTCCTTCTTTGTATTTTTGCACTAATATGACTCTATATATTAAAACGGCAGGTCCTCTGTGTGTCCAGAATAATTGACCAATTATACAGTTTTTTTTTTTTCCCCGGCTTTTGTTCTGGTCCTTGCAAAACATCCTGAAAACACCAGCCTTGTTTTTGTATTGCATATTTTTAAAGCTCATCGGGGCTACTTCCCCTCATTTGTGCGTTTCTGTTAGTACGCATCGCATAGACCAGCTCAGTCACTTGAATTCATTAGCCCATCACTAGCTTAAACGGTTCTTCATTTGTCAGCATGATTGAACTAGTTGTTGCATTGCTGCTGCACTGCTGCAGTTCTGCTATTGGGCACGGTCTGGTCCCTAAATATAGCAACGTCTCCTTCTGAGCCACGTGCACAGCACCTCTCACTTCCTGTCAGACCCATGTTGTTCCACCTACAACATCTAGTGACCATGACAACAGGTTCGAGAATGTATTTCTACGTATATCGTGTTGAAGCTGAATGGTTGATATATAGACTAGTTAGTTGTTGTTTTGTTAAACCTAGACACTTTACTACTGAAAGAGGTGTACAGAGATTTAAGATTTCCATTCGAGATGCGCAGCCTCAAGGACAATAAATTGCAATGTTACTTCTAGAAAATAGCAAATAGGATGAAAACAAAAAGGCACATTTGCATGGAGGGAGAACTGAAGGACACAACATCGTAACCTGAGGAAGATTGGTTACTAAAACGCAAGGACGCTTGGTAAGCCAATGGCACGAATTTTTAAAAACAAGAAAAAAAGAGTGTTCTTGAACAGCATCATTGAATTTAAATTGCTTTAATTCTCCCATTTGACCTGGTACAACAAAAGGCCCCACAAATGGAAACATGGCTCATGACAAAACATGAATTAAAAATAAGTGTACTAGAGTCTTCCTTCCCCTCTCCATTTCCTCCATCTGAGCTCCAGCAGTTTCCTGAAAAAAAGGCAGCTAGCTGGTAGCATGGTCTCCCTATTCCAATGTTGTTCATGGTGCATAACGTTTGCGCTCCCCTCCCCCTCAGCAGAGCGGGAACCGAGTGTGACTCTCACTCAAGATGGCCGCCAGGGCTTAGCTCTCTGCTGCTGCTGAAGTGGAGTCAATCTCCAGAACCTGAGCTCAGCTTGCTGAGGTGAAACTCGTGATGATGCTTTGCTGGACACTATTCAATTTCAAATTAACTTTGAACAATTTATTTTTCTTTTGGAAAACAATTACTGTGCTAGTCGGACCATGATACTCCGACACTACGTAACTTGCATGAGTACTATTCTCCTTTACCGCCCAGTTCTTTTAGTTTTTTCGACCTCTAACCCTTGTCCCATTGTCACACACTGCTGGTGGTGTCTTGAGCCTTTTACATCCTCTACAGGTCTTTTAATGTTGCTTTCCAATGCACTTGTTATAACTGGATTAGGGATGCACGATATGGACAAAAATAGCATATTGCGATTATATTGCTACATATTTTGATTGCGATTATATATGCCTTGCAATATATATATATATAAATAAAAACTGGTGAACCCATGATGCATCATGATTAAAGAGTTCTGAATCAATCACTCCAACAGGTCTGAAGATTTATCCTGCATAATGGGTCTTTTTTTAGTCACACCAATGTTAATGACGAACTGGAACACCCTTGATAAGTATTGTGATAACAATTAAACAATATATAGTGCAGCCCTACTTTGTATAAGATCGTAGGTCTTAAAAACGTCATTTCGCAAACAATAAAAACTAATCTGGGTTTGACACTGGACAATTCCCAGTATAATCCGAATGACCTGTTGAATGACAGCTGATTGCTGTAAACTTATAGAAAGAAAGAAAAAAAGAAAAAAAAGAAGGTACAATTTAGTTCAAAGTTTCAGTTAAGGTCGAAAGGATTTCTGCTTTCTATTCCACTCAGAAATGTTGATCAGCATTCCTCGGCATAACCGAACGCTGAAAACATTCTGACCTTGCCCTAGCCTACCAAATGAGCTCATCTGAGGAAAGAGAGACCAAAGGCAAACTAAATTTTGCCCATTCCTTTCTCAAAGGAACAAACGTTTACAAGTGTGTGTACTCTGGTGAGCAACCCGAAAGTCACTGTGGAGCAAATCGAGCCAACGCACACAAATCGCCAGCCCATGCGTAGAACAGACTACAAACCGGAAACTCCTTGTTCAATTCTGACCATGCCCAAGCTTGTTGCAGATATCAAGGCCTGTACCATTGTAGCATGTGTGTGTGTGTGTGTGTGTGTGTGTGTATCTGTACGTGAGGAAGGTAGTCTTTACTAAATTCAACACTGACATAGTAGGTTAACAAGTGAACTCAACATAATCAGATGATTCTCCGACAGGTTACGCAAATGCAGGTTATGCTTTTCACGCTAGCAGCCACACAAAGTAAAACAAGAGATGAACAAAAAGATGAAATACATGCAGAATCAGTAAAAAAAAAAAAAAACTTTGTTAATCCTCATGTAAGAGTGGACCAGGTTTAGCTTCGAAGGTAAGAGTGCAAGTATCTTTGACGCAAAGAGCATTAAATGTAGTTCGGGGAGCAGGAAGTGGATATTAGGAGCTAGGCCTAAGACTCCAGTAGCTAGGCCTCTCCAATTTGCTTCAGATAAAAATCATAAGAACAGTCACCAATACAAAACGCAAAAGCCAGCACTGTTTTTCTAAATGACTGCGATTTTCACAAATTAGGAACACTTCAAACTCCAGATTCTAAAGGATATCTCTTTTCTTTAAATTTAAACACGAAAATATTTTAAACAACGAAAACCAGACCACATCTGTGGCTATAAATAAATAAATAAAATCAATCAATCAATAAATATTGGGGGATTTACAAAGCTACGACCCCTCCCCCACTGCAACATGGTGCACACACAGCAACCCGCTGAAGATTCCAGCTACACACAGACTGTACCATTTTGACAATAGAGAGGGGGGTGATGAGAGACTACTTAAACTTGAAACAACAGGGAGCACAACACAAGTATTTCTGGCATTCTTTACAGGCTAATAATGGCCTGCAGTCCTTAATTAAGTAAATCACACAAAAAATGGCATCAGGGATTAAAGAAAGTTGTAGAACAATAAGGAAAATTATGGAAACTCTAAAATAAAATACATTTAAATCCAATTTCCTTTACGAACTATCTAAAAGAATCTGACAAAAATGATTACGTTCCAGTCTGCAAGAAACTGATAAAACTGATTTTAAAAAATCTGAAAGTCTCACTGAGCAGTTAGTCACGATCAGCTGCAAGCAATGAGCACAAGGTGGTGAGCTAACGTCTCAGACCTCTCAGATGAGGGAGAACCAGAGGGGTAGGGAAAAGAATCCAGGCAACCACATGCTCATGGGTGGGGCACATTTTGTTCAGGTGTCACCAATAACACCACAGCATGTAGGAACAATGACAGCGAGATAGCACAAGCTGAAATCATTGGATCACGTAAAAGATAAAAAATACCACACACAGAAATTAGGCTATAAACACACAAGCACCAGCCCATGCATTAAAAAGGGCCAGGCAAACAAGTCTCAGTGTAAAGATCTGTGTTAATTTATGAATTTTTTCCATTCATAAGCAGCAAGAAAAAGTCGATCCCCTCCCCCACCGCTGCACACAGAGTGGAAAATTACAGCTAGGCACGGATCGTACCACTTTCACGAGGGGTGTTCAGATGTGTAGCTCTGCCTCAACACAAGAGGGAGCATGACAAATCTAGACTACAAGCCTGTTTTTAATTAAAAGGTTCATTAAACACCAAGAACACGTCTTTGCTACTACATAGCTGTGTGAATATCCTATGTGTGCGCCTGGTGTGTTACGGGTACAGCCCATCAAGAAGCTTAACTGGTGAGCACAAGAGGGCCGTTAAACAACCCAGGCTAAACATCACGAAGCACAAACTTCCTTTCTACAACCCTCGATCTAGTGCTCTTACAGAGAAAGCAGTGTCCCTCAATGCAACTTTTTCCTAATGGTGACTGACACCAGGTGCTCCTGCGAGTGGCCACCTAAAATTAGCCCCCATGTGAATCGTGCTGCTTTCATACCAGCAGTGCGACATGTCCAAAATCAAAACGCAACAATTAATCGTAGGACAATTATGAAGATACAGAAATCTGATCTGTAAACGCCCCCCCCCCCCCCAAAATGCATTACTTTCCATTGCTAATACTTCAAACCATCACCACACAAAGCCCACAAAGATTGAAAACAAAATTAGATTCCATTACAATTGAATAAAAACAGCAAGACGCAACAAACCATACAAAAATCAGTCAGGAAAAGAAATGTTAACTTTCGCTAATTCTCACTTTGTAATTATGATCAGCAGCGAGAGAAGCAATGAGTACAAGGTAGCAGGCTAATATTTCTCAGACCTGAAGCGCTCACAATGTTCACACATGAGAGAGACCCAGAGGGGGAGGGAAACTAAACAAGCAACCAACACCACATGTTCCTGGGTGGAGCACGACAACAACAAAAGGTTACAGGACAAATACAACACACAAGGGCGCATCATTGGACCAGGTAAAAAAAAAATAAAAAATAGAAATACAATAAATGAATAAAGACCCCACACACAAGAATTTCCCCCCAGTTCTATAAATAACAAGCATTCAAAAGGACAACAACAACAAAACATGTCTTGGTGTAAAGAGCCCTGTAAAATGTATACAAGAATAAATATCGTGAAAACCCACATGGTGAAGGGTTTAAAAATTGATCCCTTCCCCCACTGCTGCACAGAGAGAGTGGAAAATTACAGCTAGACACGGATCGTACCACTTTCACGAAGGAGAGGGGTGTTCAGCTGCTCAGCTCTGTCTCAACACAAGGGGGAGCGTGACAAACCTAGACGACCAGCCTGTAGTTTTTTAATTAACAGATTAATCCCAAGGACACACCCTTTCTACTATGTAGCTGTGTGAATAGCCCATGTGTGCGCCGAGTGTGTTACGGTACAGCACATCAAGGACACTCCCTGGGGAGCATGCGAGCTCCATCTGGAAGGCACTGTTTGACAACATGGGCAAAAAGGCGTCGAGAACAAGTTTCTCCTTCTATACCACATGTTGTGATCTCACAGAAAAGTCGAGCAGATCACTCCAACAAGCTTTTTCCTATGCTGGTTGTGTCGTGTGAATTCACTTGCGGCTGTCTCCCGTTAGGGGCCACCTTAAAACAAGCTAACGGGTTAAATCGTGGCGTTGCCTTCATCCTAGCAGTGTCTAATCTCAAGTTTTAAAATAAAAGTGTACGACAATGACACCCCCGCCGTACAAAATAAGAAACACTAAAAATAGGAGCCATGCAAAAAAATAAAAAAATAAAAAAATAATAATAATAATTCACTCAAGAAAGCAATAAGGCATCAAAAAGATGAACATTTGTCGATCCTTACTCAGGTGTTAGCCCTCATCAGCAATGAGCACAAGGTGGTGAGCTAACGTCTCTCAGACCTGAAGAGCCCACAATACATAGACGACACGAGAGAGAGCACCAGCAGGGGAGGGAAACTAAACAAGCAAACGCCATGTTACTGGGGTGGAGCACATTGTGTTCAGGTCTCAGCATTAACACCAGCCCATGTTGTAGGAACATGAACACAGCTACAGCACGAATACAACACAGAAACAGCTCATACAGTCAAAAGCGCAAGGCAAACAAGTCTCTGTGTAAAGATTTGGGGTGAAATATATGCAACAAGAAAAATAGTCAAAACACATGGTGAAGGGTTGAATTCGATCCCCTCCCCCACTGCCACACAGAGAGAGTGGAAAATGACAGCTTTCACGAAGGACAGGAGTGTGTTCTTCTGCCGAGCTCCGTCTCAACACAAGAGGGAGCGCGACAAATGGCCAGTAGTTTGTAGTTACGTGACTACTCGCAAAACTCCCAAGAACACGACTTGATGCACAAATATCGGTACAGCACATCAAGACTGTGCCTGGTGAACGTGTACGCACAAAGCACAAACTACTTCTTTACGACCCCGGCTATAGTGATCTAGAAAGTAAGAGAGAAAGTAAAAATGGATCACGACAACATTTTTTTTCCTGTGGTGACCGTGTTTGAATTTATTCTGGGAGCGCCTGTGACTGACCAGCCAAAATGAGCCAACATGTTAAAATCATGCCGATTTCATGCTCGAACTTAAAATCTCAAAAAAATGATTATATTTCAAAGTAAAACACTAGTCGGAAAAAAAAAAATCAGATCAACATTTGTTAATCCTCACTCAGTAGTAAGGCATGGTCAGCTGCGAGAGCAGTAATGCGCGCACAAGGTAGTGAGGTAACCTCCCTCAGGCCTGAAGTGAGAGAACCAGCAGGCGAGGGAAACTAAAACACCACACGTTACTGGGTGGAGAACATCGTGTTCAGGTGTCACCATTAAACGCCTCAACATGTAGGGACATAAACACAGTTGCAGCGCAGACACGAGGCGTATCGTTGGACCAGGTAAAACATGCCAACACACAAATTAGAAAGCAGCTTCAGATCATACATTCAAGAAGCTGTGTCTCCAAACAGTAATATTTCTATCTGTAGTGCATAACTAGATTGTGAAGGGTTTAAAAAAATTAATAAATAAAAAATAGATCCCCTCCCCCACTGCTGCACAGAGTGGAAAAATACAGCTGGCCACGGATCGTACCACTTTCACGAAGGAGAGGGGTGTTCTGCTGCGCAGCTCTGTCTCAACACAAGGGGGAGCAAGACAAATCTTCCCATGATCCTTTAGTCTTTAGTCTGTAATTTATTTAATTAAACCGCCAAAATTCCAAGAGCATGACTTTGCTACTTATGTAGCGCCATAAATAACTTGTGTGTGTGCCAATTCTGTCATGGTACAGCATACGAAGACTCTCGCTGGTAAACATGCGAGAACCATCTTCAAGGCACCGTGAAAACAATCTGGGCAAAAAAACCCCAAATAGAACGAATAATCCCAGATGAAGTGATGTCCCAGAAAAAGCAAAGGGAAGCATTTCGCATGATGATTGATTTGTTTGATTCCCCTCTGGAGTTCCTGTGACTGACCAGCCAAAACAAGCAAACATGTTAATCATGCGGGGGGAACAAAAAACAAAAAAGGAGTGGTATGACAATTACAGCAATTATGACAATAAACTCGAATACTTATCTAATTATTTACCCCACAATTATTTAAAAAAATAAAATAAAATAAAAACCCTTTAAATCCGATTTTTATTCTGATGACCGCAAAATATTCAGTCAAGAAAAGCTACAAAAAAACAAACAATAAAATCTGAAATATTAACCTTTGTTAATTCTCATCAGCTGCGAGAGAAGTAATAAGCACAAGGTGGTGAGCTAACGTCTCTCAGACCTGAAGAGCCCACAATATTCAGACATGAGAGAGAACCAGAGGGGTAGGGAAAATAAACCACCACCACATGTTCCTGGATGGGGCACATTGTGTTCAGGCGTCACCAATAACACCACGCCATGTAGGAACAGTGACGGTCACAGTGCGAACACCACATAAAAATGAGATTTTAGGTCCTATAAATAAATAGAAAGGCGCTTTAATGTCAAGATCTGTGTAAAATATCATATACATCAAGCAAAATAGTCAATAACCAGATGGTGAAAGGTTGAATTCGATCCCCTCCCCCACTGCTGCACAGAGAGAGTGGAAAATTACAGCTAGGCACGGCTCGGATCGTACCACCTTTACAAAGGAGAGGGATGTTCAGATGCGCAGCTCTGTCTCAACACAAGGGGGAGCATGACAAATCTAGATTATAGGTCTTCCAATGATCCGTTACAGAGTAATAAGCCTGTAGTCTGTAATTGAGAAATTAATCACAAAATCTCCAAGAGCAGAGCTTTGCTACTATGTGTAGCTGCGCCGAGTTGGTTATGGTACAGTAAATCCACGCTACCTGGTAAGCGTGCGATCACCATCTTGAAGGCGCCGTTAAACAATCTGGGCAAAACTGGACGAAGCACAAACTTTTCCTTCTATACAATCCCAGATCTAGTGATGTTACAGAAGCAGAGCAGTTTACTGCAACATGCTTTTTCTATGGTGCCATAGGCGATGCCTGACACATGAAGGAAAGAGAGCCATGATCAGCCGAGAGAGACGCAATGCGCACAAGGTACTGAGCGAACATCTCTCGCACCTAAAGAACTCACAATATACAAACACTGTTTTCACTGCATAAAGTACTGGATGGCACCAGAAAACTGGAAATGTGCTTCTTCTGGGCCAGTACAAGCGTTAGATCATGTGTTCAAGATTGCTCAGGATAAAAATCTGTGTAAAATATCATATAGAAAGAAGAAAAAAAAGAAATAGTCTCTATCTGTAGTCAATCTCCACTTGGTAAAGAGTTCAAATCGATTCCCTCCTCCACTGCTGCACAAAGAGAGAGGAAAATTACAGCTAGGCACAGATCGTACCACGTTCACCAAGGACAAGGGTGTGGAGCCGCACAGCTCCCGTCTCAACATTAGAGGGAGCATGACAGAAGTCGTCCTACTAGCCCAACATTCGAAGACCTCTAAGAAAACGACTTCGGTACTTTAAAACGAGTCATGTTTTTTTGCTGAGGTTTACATGTTCTCAAAATAAATAGTGTGGCATATCATGGTTCCAAGAGCTGAGAGTACGAGCCACATCTCCTGCGATGTTCTGAAGTGCTTTTCTGAAGCAGATCTCAGAACTGTAGCCCAAATTCTTTGGAGCCTGCAGGATTTTCACCACAAGCAAGTCTGCGGTTCAGATATACAGCTTTCGTGTGTGTGTTCTTCAGTGTTTTCACGCTGGTCTTCGCTTAGAGACTCCGGGCTTATCCACACACCCCATGATTTCATATGGCCGCATCAATGCAATCTGTAACACTCTGATTTCCCACTGAGATTCCCAGGACGAAGTGGAGTGTTTGTGTGCTTTTTCAGGTGTTGCATGTTTAACCCCACTATATTAAGTTAAAAAAAAAAAAACTCCCTCAGGCTAGTGCACACCAGAACAACGCACTTTTATGTAAAGCACCATAGAATGTTGATTACGATACAGTCATTACACTGGATAAAACATTTGACGAATGTCTGTAGTATTGACATA
>JAOUQW010000025.1:6526859-6552428 GCA_028565825.1 Olivaichthys viedmensis | reverse complement strand
AATGACAAACATTAATCATCACTACTTGGAATTTTCTTGCTTATGTACCTCCCTCACGATAATGACTCAAAATGACAAGTGAACGTTTTGTCTCAGAAGTTCGTCATTGCGGGAATTTCAAGATATCTTCTATATGGCTTGTGCTTCTCTAGCAGATGCTCGATAGATAAGGCATCCCAAAGAAATCTGAAGAGTAAATGAATCCAAGATTCCCTAAAACAGACAAGATGGTGTCCAAAAAGCATGCGAAAAGCCTTTCTTAAATGGTTCTGTTGTTCAGAGGCAGTCTGTAAAATGTATCTTCACCAAAATTTTGGACTTCCCCGATTTCGAATCCACCAGATACGGCGGTGAATAACCAGAAACCCTCATCTCTCGGACACGGTAAAAAATAAAGTGTCCGAATTCATTATAGGTCGTGTGGCTTAGTTTATACACCCTGATCGTACTACTGTAATGCTGGCAGCATCCCGAGATCCATTATAATGAGAAACCCTGGGGGCAGTAGCTCAGTGGTTAAGCTTCTATGCTAGTGGCCTGAAGTTTATTATTCTAAATCCTGGGACTGCCAGAGAGTTGGATCCTTGAGAAAGACCTTCACTGAACTCTACGCTTGGATTGGATTCTGCCTCACTTGAAGGTCACTTTGGATAAACCCTTTATTCATCTGCCAAATGAATAAATGTAAATGTTCATAAAACAATAATGGAAACACCCAATTAAAGGCATACAATGAATAAATTTGAGTGCTGCAGCAACTGACAAAATAGTCGAGGTTAGTTATAAAAAAGTGTCCATGGAAATTTATTGTTGACGCATCGTTTACTTCACTCTTCGCAACATCGTTACGTCATCTCTTCGGTAAAGTATAAGAAATTAAGCAGTTATCCCACCTCAAAGTGTGCTTGATCTGTCGTCAAAAAGGCTTTTATTGTAAAATGTTACTGCGCTTATTTTGGTACCCGTTTACTTTTCAAATGTTGTTAATTTTTAGTTGCGCACCTCTGATCCGATAGTTATTGCTGATGTTACTTTCCAAGAATAAACTAAATGTTATTAACGTGAAACTTCAAATTTCAACTTTCTTGTCCCATTATTTACATTCGTTAAATTTGATCAGTTTAGAGGTGTACCAATCCGATACAGAGTATCGTAATTGGGGCCGATGCCGGCCTGAAACGCTGGATGGGTATCGGATCGTTGTCACCATTTTTCGATCTGATCCACTGACGTATTGTGTGCTGTGAATGTGCGTCATGTTGACCGACAACACAGATCTTGCTCGTGAGCATCGGACAGAAATTGTGTTAAATCATGCCGCCATCACGCCTCTGATGTTTTGCATAACCTGGCAACAGAAGCTTGGAAATAGTTTGCTTGGTTACGGCCAGGATGTCCGTATCGGGTATCGGCCACTACTCAGAGCACTGATACTGGTATCATATCAAAAACAAAGAGGGATCGGTGCAAATAAATGTATAATTTCTCATTTCAAGTTGAACAATTATAAAAAATAATCATTAATTTTGCCCTAAAAATAATGTACCCACTTTTTAAAAAATTATTATTTTTTTAACTCTCAACGATCTAATAGGATCTCTGTTCCAGCTGGTTTTGCTTAGAATCCAAGGTAGTAATACAACACCACATTTATTTGTGCCCAAACATCCAAATAAGCATATCCAAATTCCTGCAAATAACGCAAAAACAACGAATCCGTGCAATGTGCCAACATCAGTACGCAAACGATGTAAGTAAGGCGTCTAATTTCTGAATTCCACTTTGCATGCTCTTGATGGCATGAAGTTGATTAGTGGGATCGCAATGAGAGAAACAGAAATAATTGCACGTTATGCAAATATCAGTGTTAAAAATGGGCACGGAACAGGAATGCAACAGATCCTTTGTTTTAATTTCCAACTTTTTTTTTCTTTTCTTTTTTAACCAGACACCACAGGTGGGCAAAAGGCAAGAGGGGAAAAGGGGGAAGAGTAACTAGCTAAGAAAAAACGTTTTGTTTTGTTTTTTTCCATCCCAGTTCCCTCAATGAAATGATTAAAACTCCACACACTGAAAGCATAGATTTTACTTGAGAAGCAATCTGAATGATCTTAAATAAGTGTGTTTCCTTGTTTCCATCCCTGAAACAAGAAGTAAACTGACAATCCCCCACAGTGGTGCGTTATGCACAAAGCAGAGCGAAAAAATTGCAAATCTCCAGTAATGGATCATAAAAGACCCGGATGTGAAGAAACATGCAGTAGTTTCATCACAAGATAGAACGAGGGAGAATTCTTTAATGTCTCCTAAAAACTATAAAGGCCTTTGCTACAATATAACTGAAAGTAGCCACTGCTGGCAAACACGTGACGGCTTCATCTGAGGAAACCATTAAGCAAGTTAGATCATCTAGTGTAATTGTCAACCACAACCGTAGCTTCTGTGGTTGTTTGAGGCAAGTCTTGAATGGGTTCTGTCAGGTTCAGAGTTTTTCCTGAAGGAGAGCTCATAGCTGCAGCCATGTTAAAGCTTACCAACATCAGCACATTTTGTTTTGACTGCAGCCTAGAAATTCTTTGAAGCCTGCAGGATTTTCCCCCACATGCAACCCCATGGTTCAGACCCGTAGCCGCCACTGGTGTGCGTATTCTCTGTATTGGTAATGGTGTTTTCATACTGGTCTTCGATAAAAGGCTTTAGGCTCGTCATCATATCCACTGTGTGGCAGCATCTATAGGTGAAATTGATATTAGTCGGGACTTCTCAGGTTTTTCCTCTGGACCGGCAACATTTTTTCCATAAGCAACGCGACGGTTCAGAGATAACCCTTCTGTTGGTCGGCATGTTTTTCCCCCAGTGGAAGCCAGAGCTGTTCCAATCCTGTTCCATTCACTCCTCTTTGGGCCTCGTTTCCATGTATCCCAGTCAAGCAAGTTTTGTAAACTTGTAACGAACAAACTCTTTTGTAAAATAGACGAATCAAAATGAACTGCATTGCCTGACCCTTGTCTGGATCTACAATTGACACATGAGAGGTAAGATTTTCTGGGCAAGTGATTCCAGATGACAGCCACTATGTGATCCTCATTACCAGATTTCTATGGTGATAGCCAAAGACAAGAAAATGCATCCTGAGACTTGCACAGCTGTCATGTGATCTCAGCAAAGTTTTTTTTTTATTTCATAAGATGATTCAGTTTTACTACCACCTGATAAAACTGAAGAAGTCTCTCGCATAAGGGGCAAAAATCGTATTGGCAAAAGTCCTGGAAATTATACACAAAATCGATTTCTAAGTGTTGTGCGAAAAAAGTAAACAACAAACTAAATAACAGTCATGCAAGTATAGCCTAAACGCAAAATTGTCAAAAAATAAATAAATAAATAATAATAAAAATATAAAAAGATTATCGACAATGTTGGTAATTTTTTGCTCAGTAGTTGGCGATAGAAAGAACGTGAACGACTTAGTGAGCCTAACCTCTCGGTCCAAAGAGCACACACCATGCAGACAGGAGCAAGGGAGCAAAAATGCAATACAGAGACAGAGAAAGGAGAGGGGGAGGGGAGCTCAGCTAGGACTCTACCATGTACTTCAGGGTGTTGTGCAACACTGCTAGAGTTGTAACAAGCGCACAGTCTTAATCCAAAAACCAATGCAACACGCGCTACAGTAACAAAAACTGAATCCACGCACAGTATCGGGACATGAAACCTTGGATAATCAATCGAAAAACAAGCTTCGAGTTGCCACTTTAGAAGCGTAATACCGTTAACAGACTTACGAAATGAACATTTTACGATCGCAAAACATTCGAGGTTAACAAATACGGCCGTAAACTACATAGGCTAATCCATAAAAATTATGGCTCACGATGCAAATCCAAATTCGAGTAACAGACGATGTCCGAAGCCTGTTCGTTCATTCCGTTGTAAATTTACTTCCAATGCCAGCGATGATGTACCCACAGCGCGCGCCATTTTTATAAACAGAAGTGTTAAGATACATACATCATACTGAACACAAGGGGGTGCAAGAGTGAAATCTGCCTCACATGACCACACACCAGTCACAACATATGCCTGACAGCACAGAAGATATATATATATATATTTTTTTTAAACATAGAAGAAACCAGCATGAGACAACAATCCAGACTGTACCAACATGCTACCAGCCTCGCGACACCAAACATAAAAACACGCAGAACAAAAAAACGGAGAAAAAGTTGCCAACAACGCTAAAAAGGATATTTTAACAAAATTAGTGGTGACACAAAAGCGAACAAAAAAAATGATCCTGTATGACAAGAAATGTGAAAAAATTTTAAAATGTAAACCTGTGTGAGCTTCAGATGTAGGCCATGAACAAGAGCAAGAATGCGAGTCTAACTAGCCTTCCTCTTGATCACCCTATATATAGGCGAGAGAGAGTGAGCAAGCGAGGGAGAAAGAGAGAGAGTCTGTTCAGTTGGGACTGTACCACGTCTACAGAGGGGTGGAGCATATTCTTTATGATCTTCCCAGCAACACCAGAGCACAGTGTAGGAACACTGGTCACAATCACAATGCTGGGAAAAAAAAAAAAAAATGACAGAAATAATCTGGACAGTTGTGCAGTATGAAAGACTTGTCTCGACATGGCAAGTCTTTGGTACTTCAGTGCAAAGAAAAAAAAACAAAAAAAAAACACCTACATGTTTTTTTTTTTTTTTAAAGGTCAATTAAAATGTGTGGGCAAAAAATGTGAACACCTGAAAAACTCCTAACCCCAAGAGAAAAAGGAACAAAACAAAATCCATGATAAAATGACAAACACTGTCCCCTCCCCCACTGCAGCAAACTGCCTTGTGCAAACAGGATGGAAAATTACTGCTAGTCGCAGACCATACCATTTTCACAAAGCAGAGGGGTGACAGGATGTGCAACTCTGACTCAACACAAGAGGGAGCAAGTCAAAGACATCTGGTTATTAACTTGAAGGCTATATATGCTCAAATTTAAAAAAATCGTGCCATTTTATAGGCCTGCGATCCTGCAGGTGTCTGTACTCTACATTACCCTAACGCATGTAGCAAAACATATCACACTACTTGCCACCTTCACATACACTGGAAAAATAAATAAATTCGGAACCAGAGATTATCCTACTCTGTTGAACGAAGTTGTTTTAGTGCTATATAGCGGTCATAAGGCGTTGCATTGAATACAGCGTCAGGTAAACCAAGTGCAGAGCAGTTTTAACCCAATTCCTCTGAGACGGAGAACAACAGAGGCCTCTGCCTTCATGGGGTACATTTTGTTTCAAGGATTTTCAAATGTAGAAGGAATAATGGGAAACCTTGCTTGATGCCAGTACCGCATGTCCTTTAGGTGGCAGGTTGTAGATCTTCTAAAAGACGAGGAAACTTTGTTCGTCTTTCCTCTTCCTCGTGTAAAACCGGCAAGCCTTTGCATTGTAATATGCAGTATATGAGTACGTAATATGCAGTATATGATCACAGTCTCGTGACTTTCGGACCACTTTTTCAAAAGGACTGCATTTGCAGGGAATATAAATGTGTGGAAATTGCTTCAACAGTTAGAAATTTTAATACTTTAAGAATTCATATCTTGAACACTCTGTGCTGTGTTCGTCGCTAATCTGATAGGTACAGCAACATGAAATGTTTTCTGAGTAAATACTTTATGTTCGTCTTGTTGTTTTAACAAAAAAATAAAATAAATCTTCAAAAAAGCTGGTGAAAATCATTTTATAACTCACTCATTGAGAACATGGCTAAAGCATAGTTTGGTTCATGGGTTACATTTAAAGCCTCGATCACATTTTCCGCAATAAGCAACTTCAAGTGCCAAGTAGCTTCCCTGCAACAGTCAGCCTCTGTCACCAAGAAACGTTTGTCCTTCATAATAGCAGGACGAAGCAGCCCTTTACAAACACAAGATCAACAGAGCTAGGAATATAGCAAGGGCCAATTCCTCATTTAGGCCCATCCATCGCAACTCGGCAACGGGATCAGATCATTTCATTTCATATTAACATCTTGACATGTAAAGTTCTCAAATTCCACCAACAGCTTAACAGTTGTCTTGCAGAAGATTCACAAATCTTAATCTTTATACCATAATTGTCACTGAAATGGCAGGTCCACGCTTGGAGCTGTCGTGTAATCTCTTCCGGAGCACTACTGTGTGCCTTTACCATGAGAGGCATCCATAAAATATAGATCATACGATTTACACGTTGTTGAAGGAAGAATTTCATTCATGATCCGGGGCAAGTTATCGTTTGCTCCGTTATCATTTCAGAGAAACTGCGTATAATCTGCTGAGTCACCAGAGTTCAAGAGGTTCTCTCTCAACATGTGTGTACCTGCTTGCATTAGTGCTGAATGCAATGGTAAACTAAATCTGATCTATTTTTATATTCATGCCCATTTTGTCCATGAACAAATGGTTCATTTCTGGATGGATAGTAGGTAGTCCTGGTAAATAATTCTTTTTTTTTTTTTATCCAGTCCTTTGCACAAAGAGTAAAGATCTAAGGTATAGCTTTAACTTGGTAACAAACCAGGCCATCACTATGAAAACTTGGAAACTTTGATTGGCTCTAGATTGGCCGTGGGAATGTCTGGTTGGTTAAAGGAGGGTAGTGAGAAAGCTGACACCAGGGCTATACCAAATGTTACCGGCGCGGGGGGCGGGGGATTGTTGAGTGCTTTTCCCTTACATATAATTAAAATGTAATCTTACCACATGTCGTCAACATGGCCCATTCTTGTGAATGAGAAAAGACTGCTTCCCTAGTATATCAGTACAAATTTGTCAAATAAAATCTTCGCTAACGTGTAAACACAGCCTGCGTTAGCATTTTAAACATGGTGCTCCCTCCCCTCCCTTGACACACACAGAACATTGCATACCAAATACCAGGAATGAGCCATTCTCAAAATTCGCAGGCAGTACATCGTGGAAGAAACTAAGCAAAGCTGCAAAAAAATAACTAATGAAAAATAAACACACACCATCTGAAGTAAAAGCTTTGCTAAAGGACACAGTCATGTCCTTTAGCACGCTCACACAGCACTTGACCAGTCAGTAAGCCCAAAATCCAAGTCTGAGTAAAAAGTACTTAGATGAGCATTAGTATATGATTTTTATTTTAGCAAACAGTTTTAATAAACAGTGCTGTCAATATTTTTAAAAAGAAGAAGAAGAAAAAAAGCCGAGCAATGCTGGCCAATCAGAGGCATGCGGCAGAAACCAGTTCGAACCAGCTGAGACTTGTTCTGCTAAAAAACAAACCCTCCCCCAACAAATGACCTTTCTTCGGTATTCTGCTATTCCACAAGCACCTGACTGAAGAAAACACTTTACTAAAGAGTGATGGGAAGGCATTTCACTTTTAAAAAATAATTTTTTGGCTTAATTCTCAATAGATTAAATGGCCTTAAATACGAATGCCTCATGAATTTTTTTTTCCCCCATTCATAAGCAGCCTACTCAACAGATGGTCTTCTCAAATAGTGCGATTAAAAATGTAAAGTCTGATGACTAAACCAAACATATAGACTAGACTCATTGTTCAGATTTAAATAAATATGGATTGTGTAGCACTGGTTTGCCAGTTAAAGGTCCTATCATTTTGTGATGCTAATAAAATTCAAAAGAAAACAAAAGATGACAACACACTTCAGGCTGTGAAGCACAGCACATCTATGAACTTAACAAAAGCATTAGCTTGTGCACAATGCAGAGGCAAACAATGTGGTACATTCAGGAGGAGGTTCCTTTAAGAGCACCTCCCACACTCGACCATTTCATGCGAGCAGCTTGACAGTGCAGTAACACAAAATGGCCACCAGCTTAGCAGGAGCCTTGGCAGTTGCTCAGTGAATGTCAATGAGGACGGGCAGGCAGGAAAATGCAGGCATTCCCAAAGCTCTGATTTTGATTATTTTCATTTTCTGACTTCGATCCCTGGACATGGGTTTAAACCAGAGTACTTCCTTGCTATAATTTGATTCCGTGTCCATATCGCCTCTGCTTTTTAAAATTCGTGTTGGTTCACAATTCTATTTTCATGGTATATCCACAACAGTCGGCATGTGGAAACGGGGATGAAGGTTGGGCTTTCACTGCTCGAGCGAGAACACTTTGGTCAATTTTAGCAGCCATGCTTCCCCCCCCATCTGAAACTTATCTGATCCTAAAATATTGTTGTCTTCTGGTGCATCACATGTAAAGGAAGTGGCAAGGGACAATGAACAAGGCACCAAAATGGCACTGCAGGTCCTGTGTAATCACACACGAGTGCCTTGGCTTCAGTGCTTCAGTCTGGTGTCTCTTAAACTCCTGTGAAACACTCGTGTGTGCTTCACTGCAGATGGAGGAGGACACAATTAGGTCTAGGCACATCTGATGCTGAATGAGTGACAATTCCAGCGATCCACCATTAGCGTACTTCCCATTCCTCTACACCACTCTCTTCTGGTTGATCATTCACTGTTTTCTATAAACTCGTGTCAAATAATTTCATTCCCCCCACCCCCCACATACCCCCAACTCAAGGTTCCTGAAAAACTCTGGTTCACTGGCAGATCTAGGATTTTAGCTCACAACCTCACGGTTACAAGCACTGAATCGTAACTGCTCGGCTACCACTTCCCCTTTAGACACAGGAGACTGACTCTGGTTGGTTTTTATAAACAAAATGTGCGCAATGTTGGTCCTATTAGCATGGAGCTGAAAAACAAAAAGCTCTGCTTGCCTTTTAAAATACGATACCCAACTTAACCAGGGATGCATCTGTACCACAGTTTCCCAGCTGATACTGATTCAGAATTTTAAGCAACACAACATACCAAAACCAACCTTTTCTGCTATACTCACTAGGCAGTTGCATTAATGTGGGAGTCACCATCATGTCTATCGTAAAGATACGTAGCAATGGTGAAGTCAGATCACAAAGTCTCATAAGATAAAGCTGCCATTAGATTGCAGTTTCCTTATAGATTGTTGGTGTTACTCTGATTACAATTAGTATCCATGTCGAAACAACCTGACCCAGTGGTTGCTGGCTAACGCCCTATGCCAGTTCTACTCGGGCATGCTGACAGCAACAAAGAATACCTCGAAGAGCTGTGGTATGCTTAGCAAAATAGCTGCAGCACCCCTTAGAGATTCTTGCAAAATGTCACTACCACTTCACAGACAGTAATTTCATCTTGCAAAACAACCACCATGACTGAATTCAGTCTTGCTCTTTTCACTTATTACAATATTTAGCATTCTGATGTTTATTCAGACTCTGTACAAGTCATTACACAGTGCCGTGGGGGTATAGACCATGTTTTGTAAGAGGGAGAGAGGAACAGAGCGTTGACCTTACGCCGCCGTTTTCAAAAGCAGGCCATCAACCCATTCGGAGGGAAAACATACAGCATACGGCTTGACTTGTCGTGTTGTGATCCTGAGCACACGGGGAGGGAGTGGGAGGGAGGCCGAGACCAAACCATGGGAATTAAAGGGATGTTTGTTTTTAATAATACATGAATTTAAATGATTAATTCATTTTACTGTTTAAAATCATATATGAACAGTAAAGGTACCAGATACGTAACCGATACTTCTACGTGAAGGACAATGTGTGTCTGACTTCGCATCATGTAGATGAAACAAAGTGAAGCTGAAATGAAAATTTCATAAAGATCAGAAATGTCTTAAAGGACCGGTGCTGTTGTCGGCCACAGGTTCCTCCTGGAATTTACCACTGCATAGCTGAGGAAGGATTTATTTAAAAAAAATTTGTTCACATATTGTCATTTTTGCTACAAAGGTTTTCTACTTTAGAGCCATGCAGTTATGTTATATGATTTTTAATGAATTAGCGAGTAATTCGATATTGAAATTGAATTGATCCAAAAATAGACCACTTTAATGTTAACTTGTCTGTTAGTTGTATCGCATGCAACCACAAAAACCTTCAATTAGGCCTAAATGCAGTCACATCAGACTGCATCAAACATCACCCCGGATTTTTGTTCACGTCATAACACCTGTTAAAAACCATCATAAATTCCCATCAATCTGTAGAAGCATTTTTTTTTCCCCACAATAGCAGGCCTCCCAGTTCAAAACAATGACGTAATCTAAAAATCCATCTACCAACCATCTTAATTTTTCTATATTGCTGTTCTATATTTGATTTTCTGATACTTTATTTTATTATTTTTATTGGGTATGGCTTCTTGTGACTCCCTAAAATTAAAATGATCTGTCTCTCAATGTTTGTTCATTATTGGTTCAGTATATTTACAAAAATGACAACATTTTGAGCAGCAAATATCAAATGGATTATTCCACTTCAACTCACATTTACCAGTTAGCAAATGTTCATGCACTTTCCTAACCCACCATTGCTTTATTTCATCCTAGATAGTACGTGAACAGCAACTCCATATGTCTTATTAGTTTCAGGCAAAAAAGGGTAAATGATCATTGTGAGCAAGCTAATAATGCCTTTCTGCCCAATGGCATCATCATTTATTTCATTGGTTAACTTCACTGGACTACAGGTTCTGCGTTGTGGTGTGGGATGTGACGCGTCATGAACAGCACTGCTATGTTATACACATCAGTAGTGAATAAGATGGTGTGAGACTGTTTAAACGTAGCATTAAACATTGTTGGAATACTGCGTTAGGTGTATGTGGGCAGTGCAAAACAGAAGAAATCGGTTCATAAAAATATGACTTACCACGAGGTGCTTTGGTCAGCGAGTTGTTACTGCTGATCATGAAAAGACGATCACGTTGTGTAATGATGGACACACCCTGGGGGGAACAAACACATTTTAGCACCATATGTTGTTTGTTAAATCCCAATGGGTTCCTTTCTTTCCTCTGCACATTCAGATTAAACCACAAACAATTTAAGAAAACTTTTTTATTCATTTATTTAAAAGAAACCCCCCACTGACAAACACCCTAACTAGCTCTTAAATCACGGGATTCAGGTGCTCTCCTTGATTACTGATTCATTATCTCTTACATGTGTGCCTCTGAAAATGTGCTAACACAAATCATAACCTAATGATCATGCTAATGACCATGAGAGATTGCAGTGCAGAAAACGAGGCTTCACAGACTAAGCAGAATCAGGTAGGTCACATTTTTATACGATGTTAACAATATTGCTTTGTAGTAAAAAAACAGGACCAGAACTTCGAACGATCTCCAGAGTCTTTGTCAAAAGTGATAAATCGGACAACTCAATTAGCCTAGCAAGCATAGCATGAGGAACAACTGCAAAACATAGGTCCTGGGTTCAAAAGGGCTAGTTTAGTAGTACACACATAAATTCAATAATTAAGAGACGTTCCCCTCCCCCAGGCAGACATTTTACTCCACACTTTCCTGCAGTAACTCAAAATGGCCACCAGCTCGGCACAGTAGGAGAGGAACTGTTCCACTGAACCGTGTCTGCAGCAGCACTGTAACATGTGAGGAAGGAACAAAAGATGGGGGGAAAAAACTTGACTAGCGCTTGCCGTCTTTACATCGCTCCACACAGCAGGAAAAAAATTCCTGAAGTGTTGGTGAGGTTTTCATTTTCCGTATTCAGGCACTGGCTTTTTTTCTACTTTTCCATATCTTTTAATCAACCCGATTTGCTGCCAAGTTCACAGGAAATCAAGCATGCAGAATCTGCAACTAAACGTTGATGTAGATCACTGACCCCCTCAAAATGCTTAGGAATTCATTGAATTTTGCATTTTACGTGCCAATCTTGGAGCTGTTCAGTAACCTATTTATTGCATTTGGAAAGTATTTTTGAAAAGTTGCTATAGAAACAACAGAACCTACATGTCAGATAGTGACTCAATGTTCGCAACCGATTTACAACATTAATAGAATGTTGACCCCACCCCAAATCATTATAAAGACAGTTAAGAAGCCTGTAATCTATGTAAAATTGCTTTAATTTGAGATGCAGGACCTCTACATGAGTCCAAAAGACACTCTGTTGACTAGCTAGCTAGGCAAATGATTAGCAAGCTAGCAAGTTATAGAAACTCTGTACATACGCCAACACACCAGAGGCAGTTACAAACGTCAGTGTTTATCTAATACTTCAAATTGACATCGTAAAAAGCTATTGTCTAGCATTTGGACAGTAGTATTTAGACATAAAGTATGTATAGTGACGGAGATGACATTGGAAGACATTAGCTAAGAAGCTAGCTTGTGTATGATTTAGCTAGGTAGTACTTAACATTCGAGTAATTTATTTAGTACGAGCTTTTACCTACGGAAAAGTGCCAATAAGCAATAAATGTGTGGCAAAAATGGAACCTTTGATAGAGGTCCTCAATAGACAAAAACGTACCTTGAAAAAATGTGGATTTAAAGCAGATGGCTGGCAATCTTTTCAAAAAATAATGGAGGGAAAATAGGGGGGGAGGGGTAATGATGTTTGGAAGGTACCACGTGCCATTTGGGGGGAGGGGTACCAAACATGTGCACATAAAGTCTCACCTGATCCAATGGCTAAAATTGACCTTTGGCCCAAAAAAAAAGAAGCAAGAAATAGATGGACAATTGATGACGCCAAGCACGAACAGATGATGAAACAGTCAAAAAATTGGGGGAAAACCCCCCCAAAAAACCCTACTAAATGGGAAAAGGTTTCTTCTCTTGTTAACATCCACGCATTTGAACTCATATTGTAGGCTACACAATGAGACAATCCTTAGCCACCTACTCCCTATTCCCTACAAACTGCGAAGTTCATTATAGCTGTCCTAAAAGCTGGTTAGATCATTTGGACACTATCCTATTGCAGTGTATTGTGGGATTTCAGGAGTGCGCCACATATTCTCCACTATGCTTTCAGGCATAATTATAGACCGGAAAAGCTCCCTAACTAGTGCACTATATAGTGAATAGGATGTGGTTTCGATCATAGGGATTGAGTAAACAATCTGCATGAACACAAAAAAAAGCTAACTGAGTGGAAAAGTACAGACTAGCAGGAACTATACCATTTTGGCACTGCATAGGGGACTCAACAACAACAACAAAAAAGCCAGGGCTGAGAGCTAAATATGAATTATTCAAAATTCCTAAGTGGATCGGATCATGACTTGTGGTTTTATACCTTATTTTCACAGCTTTTTTACAGCCGTTTCAGTGTTTGACGGCTGAACATCATAAGCCTATTTTCACAACATTCTGGAAAGCACTCCATTTACATTCCTCTAATAAACAGCACGGTCTTGTGCATGTTAAATGCTAACAGTACAGTTTTAGTAACAGGGGTAAAGCAAAAAAAATGTGTGTATTCATTTTAGCTTGAGCAGCAGTCTTTTTAGCTTAGCGTGATACTGAGCACAGTGAGAGAAAGCGAGCTGGAGTGGGGGGTTGGGCAGCTGTACTGGACTGTACCATTTGCTTATAGAAGTAATGACAAGCACCGACGAGCATTGTGGGGCTAAACTGTTTTGACATTGGGGCCAGTCCCTACCTGAGGTTACAGGTGTACAGAATATTAGCGTAAGAAGCATATATAAAAGACAAAATCCTTTTCTGTAAGAGAGTAGTCAGAGTTCTATACACATTTTGCAAAGGTATATACCACAAAACAGAATACATAGGCTAACAAAACATGTAAATTAACAATGATTATTGGGTGAAAATGTAAAATCCTAAAACCTTACCTGCGTTCACACTAGTAAGCGACAAAGAAAAAGATGACCAATGATTTCCTGTTAGTTTGCACACAGAGCCACAATTCTAGCGACAAGAAGTGACATGGCAATAGAGCAATTTAAACACATAGGATAATTTCAAAAAAAAAAAATGTTAAATCGTTATGGCCCTGTAAAGCACAAAAATGGAAGGAAAACGTATAACCAAGGTTTAATCTTTTCCTGGGTTTTATTGCAATATTCAAATACACCCTAAACAAAAGTAACATAGTGATTATACCGCAAACTGTAGAAATTGTGTCTACTACCATTTCTCATTGGAGCTGGACGAGCCACGTCCACAACCAACAAAAGAAGAAATTACGGCATGCCCACAAGAGACAAACTGAGAGTGACATTGACCACGTGTCACTTGCTAGTGTAAAAGCGGGGTAACGGTGCGTTCGGTAGGACCTCGTCAACTCGGAAACACGGAAATTACCGAGTTTACCACCAGGAAGTTGCACTCGAACAGCCGACAAAGTGGTAAATACCAGTGGTAAACTCGGGCTACTTCCATGATACCAGAGTTTACGAGTCGTGACGTATCGCAGAGCTCACCTTGCTTTACACACTTGGGTGACGACTAGCAAACAGACAAATGTTCCAGGTTAACGGTAAATATACACATATAGTTTAAATAATTTAATAATAATGTAATAAACGTGCAGTAGAGTTTCTCTGTGGCTTCCATGGATAACGTTTCGCAGTGATCGATCTCATTGGTCCAACTTCTTGATATCCCAGTGGACATGTGTAGTGTTCAAGTGATAAATTTACCAGTTACCGATGAGCACCCGAACGCAAACACAACGTGGTTCACGTCATTATTTTACAAGTTTACGAGTTGATGAGGACCGCTGAATGCACCATTAGTCAGGACAGTTGCTGCCATGCTTTGACACTCGGTGCCCCTCCTCAGTTTTCAACAAAGACAAAAATGACATGCATCACCACAAGCACCCATTATCATTTTTAACTATGGAGCCAATTTAGTGCCAAAACCGAACAAATAAACATAATTTATTTTGCTCCCGAGTGGTGCAACAGAAAAGCGAGTCCAAAAGAGCATAATTGGCCCTGCTCTCCGGGTGGGAAGGATGGCATTACTCTCTCTCCCTTGATGATCAGAGCGACCAATGAGATCGATCGTGAGCGTCTGTGAGTTCATGTATGTGGAAGAGGGCATTAGCGCTTTCCTCAAAGTGTGTTCAGCTGCCCTGTGACGTTGCATGAGCAGCAGTTCGAAAAGATGCGGTGGCTTGGTATAAGCGGAATAAAACACTTTGGTACGTGCTGTAATAGGAAAATGATCAACTCCGAGGTGGTAACGGCCCCCCGCTTCGCATTGGTCCCGTTATTAAGAGCTAGGTTATGGGTTACATTTTAATAACTAAACCACTAACAAGCGGTAACGTTATGGAGTTCAGCTAACATTTCCAACACTTCAAAACATTTTTGAGCAGCTACAAACACAAACTCAACCTGTTGACCACATATTTTCAGTTCAACTACTGACCATCACCATCTCTTCTCTGACCGAGGGGGTCGGAAATCCCACGCAGTTTTAACCATTTGTGCAGAAAACTTTACAAATGGCGAAAAAATAAATCGTGCTCAAAGTCACGTGATTCACAAAAGGAACAGTGTGCAAAGTTCAAATGTTTATTTGTTTAAAATGTAGAACACTTTGTATTTGTTTGCAAAAAGTAATGCAGACCTATAAGACTTTAGATTGTAAAACATGTCGTATTTACTGGTGTATTAAACACCCAGTATTCGTTTGATAGTCATGTTTTGTATTTGCAAAGCAGGTTATGCGTGTTTGCAAATAGCAGGGTGTTTATAAAACGCGTTATGTTTAGGCACTAAATCAGCTCTATATTTGAACATCAAGAAATACATTTAGATAGAAATTATTTTTTTCTCCCAAAAAATGCTGTCACCTTTGGACAAGGCTCAGAAAAATCCTTCAACAGGGAATATTATTAGCTGCAATTTCTGTGAAAGCCCTGGTTTCACAGTAAATATCCTACACATAATTTGGTCTACTGCATTATCCACAAGCATTCTATATTGATCCTGTGGGAGGAGAACATCCATACTCATGGATATACAGTAAAAAGGTATGTGACTGGAAAAAGAAAAGAAAAAATCACTGGGAGCAAATTACAGCATAATGGTACCCACCTGTGCAAAAGCACAACTTCTGTAAGCTAATTTTAAATTGTCAGAATTGTCAGAAGAACACATACACTGTGAAATGTAGTGTAGGTTCTATGCAACAGTACTAGAAGGCTACACATAAATTAAGTTGCCTAAGAGAAGTTCCCCTCCCCCAGGCAGACATTTTACTTCCCACTTTCCTGCAGTAACTCAAAATGGCCACCAGCTCAGCACAGTGGGAGAGGAACTGTTCCACTGAACCGTGCCTGCACCAGCACTAACACACAAGATGTAAAAATCGGAATGTGTCTAGAGCATGCCCCATCTTTACATCGCTCCACACAGCAGGACAAATCTCTTTATTTGAGGCTTCCCCTTTTCAGTGTCCTTTTTATTTTACAGTTTGCTTCTAGGTGCTTTCTAATCCGTTTCAGTCCTTGGCAGGTAAATATCCTATATCCTACATCCTTATACTTTGCAGGACAATTAATGTTTACCAGTCAAGACTCTCTAAAATGTCCTTTCTGCTGTGTTCACATGAGCATTATGCAATAAAATTATAACCGTGGTGGCTGTGTTGTCCTAAACGCACCCTGTCCTACATTGGCAGGTTGGACCAATTGGGTTAAAAGTGTGCAGAATACTGAAATGTTCAATTAAAATGTTCAAATATGCATAATTTAACCCCATGAATATCCACCAGAGTGGACATTGAGACATTGGATATTTCAGAGACAACCCTTGGGAAGAATGGAGCATTCATAAAATCAGGGTGGTCATGGTGGACTGCAATATTCTTATTAAAATAGAGCAGTACACAGACATAGCTCTCAAATTTTACAGCTTCCACTTTAACAGTAGCAATAGGTACTATTTGGGTCAATGTGCTGATGTCATGAATAGATAATCATGATGCAATGCAGAAGCCCACTATATGATCATGTTGCTCCAGTAATCTAGAATGTAATCCAGGGATATTAGAGGGCCACAGCACAGTAGAGTTTACTATTTTTGCATTCTGTAACATGCCTGAAAACGCTGCAGTGCTCATACTGCGGTCTGAAAACCCTGCATTAATCAAAGGATGAATGCAGTAATGCATTAATTGCCATGATTCAGGGTTGTATTTAAGAATGAAAAAAGGTTAATGACTTAAAGTTAAGTTAGAGAATAGCTAGGAATCTGTTGAAGAAGAAAAATGTCTTTGTTCGGTTACTTACACAGTTGTTGGCCAATCAGGAAGCGCTGCCGCTATACCGGTTTAAACCAGTTTGACCCAGTTCCCCCCCCCCTTCACTCAGAGAACAGGAAACTCACTTTATCTCTCTTTTTTTGGATTCTTCCTTCTTCTTTCTTTTTTAAACCGTGGAAATATTTCAATAAATTACAATACAGTGTTAACAATGACCATCTTTTGCATAAAAATAACGCTCATTCTGACAGAATAACTTGAAATATATTATTATGCGTGTCATTACAAAGACCAAAGCACAAACAATTTTTGAAAAACACAGAACTCTAGACAGGTTCTTTCGCTAAAGCTTTTTAAAAAATAATTATAAAACCTTTTGTGTTGGTTAAATAAGCAGGTTCTGTGTACAATGGAAATTGTTAAAGCCATGCTGTGCTTTGAGAAATCCCCCTCCCCCACGCCATACACCCTTTCCTGCAGTAACACAAAATCACCACCATCTTAGCTGACACGCTCGACGCTTAGCAATTGCACAGGGAAAAATCTGTAACAGTAGCCTGATCATTTTCAGAATGACTTCCAGTAATGAGAACTATACACCGCCTTTAATTACTGGGCTTATAAGAAGACCGAAGGGAATTTTTCTGAATGATTTCCAGTAATGAGAACTATACACCGCCTTTAATTCCTGGGCTTATAAAAAAGACTGAAGGGCATTTTTCATGGAGTGGGCCATATAACCAAAAGTTTATATCATGATGGTTTTTAAAATATTGGACGATAAATGGTGTATATAAGAGTATACACATTTTTTAAAATGGAAAAACCCTTTCTAACGTCCAAGTAACGTTTCAGGGCAAATATTATAATAGGGCAATATGGCAACAATATCAAATCACCATACTTGAAGACATTTTCATGACACACAATATATATCACGATATTTAGGTTTGCTAACAAAGGCCAGCAAAACAGTGTTGCGGCGTTAAAAAAAAAAAAAAAAACCTGAAGCTAAAAAAAAAAACAACCTTGAGACTATGGTTTCGATTACACTTTTATTTAACGTCAACAAAACAAAAATAATTAAACACAAAAAAAGAAGGGAAAATAAAACATTTGGTGCAAAAATACAATTTAACATCCAATCAGCTACTTGTTCGTGTAAGTAACAATGGATTTGGTCAGTGTTATAAAATTACTAATGATACCCGCAACATCTCAGAAACGTGATTCATCACGATATCAATATTACATCGTGATACTGCCAAGCCCCATCTAATCATTTTCATTTGAATCATTTTCATGATTGCAAGTATATCTAAAGAACATCTTAAACCACCCTTAATCCATGGGCTACAAGGAGACACAAGGGCATTTTTCCAGACATAGATTAAGCCTAGCACTAGATTTTTAACAGACAATCCCCACTTTGTCAAAAACATCACTAGACTGACTAGCCTTAAGGGATTATAATGAAGTAACACTAAAACCTTTTAAACCAGTAACTTTTTATTGCCAATATGTTCTAAAAACAAATTCAGTTAAGTCTACAGTTGTGGATCAAGCGTTACATAGGACTAACGCTAGCCTACTTTTTTTTTTGAGTAAAATTCACATTCATAAAACTGATCTGTCTTGATCATAAATGACATACAGCTTTACATAGCAACAAAGACTGGACAGGTTGACCTTTTATCATAAAAACGGGCCTTGCTCTAATTTGATCTTAGCTACAGTTGGACCGTGGGGGCAAGAGTATGATTAAGTGTGGTGAGGCAAGCCCTTAGCCAGCCGGCAGGCTGGGCACGAATGAAAAACGTGTGGGTGTGGTGTTAAATTAGAGTAGACTTCACCGCAGCCTAAAAATCTGTCTAAACAATACTGTTTTTGAAGCTACACACATCTGTGGCATGGCTGGAGAAAACCTAGCCAGATGTCCTAACCAGATGTCCTAATCAGATGTTATTTGATACCGGTTCACAAATCTATCAGACCAAGGTTTTTTGTTCTCTTTATCTGTGAAGGAAATGTGTTCATTCGTCAATAACGTGCTAAAAAGATATCTACAGGCTAATATAAAGATGAAGACATGCACAGGAAAATGCAGGGTGCAGCAGCACAGCCAAACTGTGCACCAAGGCCGTGCACAGTTATGCCCCTCCCCTTAGTGAACACAGTGAATGCAGAGGAGTGAGTGGAAAAGTACTGGAGGACGGGCCGTACCATTTTAGACAGACTAGGGGGTGGCTCAAGTCCACCAAGGTTAACAGTCAATATAAAAAATACTTTGCATTTGTTGTGTGGTGTGTATAATTTAGCAAACAGTATTTAAAAAATAAAAATAATAAAAAGATACATTGACAAAATGTAACTTTTTTTTTTAATTTAGGAGTAACCTAGAAACCAAACAATGAAATTCGAGCTGTGGTATGTAACTTGGAAAGAGCGAGAAACAGAGAAAAACCATGAGAGATGAAGACACGATCCATGTGTCCATGTGCTATTAGAATACACAAGCAGAATTCCTAAAAGAAGGCAGGATAGTAGGATAAGAGCGCTGAGAGTACTGTGAGATTTTTGGGGCAATGCAGCACTCAAACACTCGTATTCTACTTCAGATTCCAAGTTTTCCCTCACCAAACCTAACTGGTGTTTTTTAAAATTGCTACAACTTCATTAGTTGGTGCTGGTTTTTATAACAGAAAAAAGTTCATTGCATAAATCATACAGAAATCCAACAGAGTCTCAACATGCAAATATTGTATTGTAAATAATAGGCTACTCAGCATCAACACATGAGCTGGACTCTCACATGGTGATTTAGGTTAACGTATTAACTTTACTCGTCTCAGCTTCAGGCACTCCGCCAATGGCTCACAATATCACTCATATCTTTTGTACTCTTAGCTGACCACAACCTTCCAAATCTTGAATCCGATTGTACATTTCCATACACCGGTTTCCAATAGGAAAAAAACTTTTAAACACAGTCAGCTTTTCAGAGCAAGATATAGTCTCTGGAGTGAAGAAAATAATTCACAGCATCCCATCTTTAAAAATTAAAGAGATTTGTTTGAAACAGTTAATGGCTAGTAAACGTGGTTGGCCATTTGCAAAGTCAGTCAAACGGTAGGCAGGTTTTGGCCCCGTTCTCCTTCATCTCGACCAAAAAGAGACAGAAACAGAGACAGTAGGAAAAAGTAAGTGTCCTGAGTCCCACTGTCCCTCATTCCTATTAGTTGTCGTCACATCACTTTGTTTCTTATTTGTCACGAGTGCGGCTGAGCGCAGAACATAGCGTGGCGGTCGCCATGGCGACGGCCGCCATGCGCTTGTGTGTGTGTTCGCCTGTCCCTGTCACGTGTCATGTTAAATGTTCCCAGCTGTTCCACGTTCGGCCTTTGATTTCTAAGTGTTTAAATACCCGCCTGTGTCCATCCCATATTGTCTCCTGTTGTTCGTGCATTTGCTATGCCTGTCGCGGCGTGTTTTGTTTTGTCTTCGTGTATGTTTAAACCCAGTCTGAGTAATAAATATGTTTAATGCTAAAAGCGGCTTCGTGCCTGCGTCCGCGCACCCCCGGAAACACATCGTGACACAAACACGAAAGATAAATTCAATCATTTCAACATCGAGTCCCAATTGCAAATTTATAAAAAATCTGTACAGATGTAAAGTAATGAATGGTTAGTGTGAGTGGCGGTGTTATCGCTTATAGCTTGCGTTACAACTTCATTTATATCAAATACCATGTAGGACATCAGGTCGATCATTTTGAGGAAATGTATTGCTCGTGGTAGTCCTTTCTGAGTAGGTCTTGCATGACACGAAAAATGTCCCTCTCAGTTGAGTGCGGCTGTAACTCGGCTCGGAGAGATGCAGAGTCTTATTCCTGAGCAAAAGGTGAATGAATGAAGACGGGACGTGCCTGAATTATTCACAGCCGCATCACCGTTTCATTAATCTATCTTTGCTCACCTCCATCTCACCTCCCTTTCACATCCCAAGTGTGGATATAAATACAGAGAGAGAGAGAGAGAGAGAGAGAGAGAGAGAGAGAGAGGATGAGGGGCGGGGTTAGAGCTTGTAGCCTTTATTACATCCTCATTCATATGAAATCCAGCGTGTAGTCGCTCTCGGTTGTTCGAATTTTTACCAAGCTGGGGTTCTAAGGTACAAACTCTTGTCACTGGGGTGGAACCCTGAAGGGTAAGTCATTTGTACCTCGTGTTAGAGGAACATCACTGTAGAGGAACATCTTTCAGATACAGAATCGGACCTTAATGACCACTGTTGTACCTTTTGAGAGTGCATTTACATTGTTTGTACATTGGGGAACGAATACTGTACCTGCTTTTCTGACAGTGTATAAAAGAAGTTGTTAAAACTACAAGTGCTAACCCCGCCCCTCTGCCTAACATCAACCATTCAGAACTTTAGACCCTAGATGTTTTTTAAAGATCTATCCATTACTATCCATTTTTAAAATGGTCACAATTGCACAAAAATCAAAAAATCGATTTCTAAACACTAACATCTCTACTATTATCATCAGGGCCTGGTTTCCTGTAGAATTATTCTTCATTTTTAGTTATTAAACCTCCCACCTCTTTGAGTTTAGTTCCTAACAGGCTTGTAAGGAGGACGACTGCCTGAAGGCACAGAGACGTGGGAGAAAAGCTATGGTATTAAAAATGTATAAGATCCGCTCTGTCTCCAGACATTTGTCTACTTTCGTTGCTTGCTGGGCAGCAGAAGGTAAAGATGGTGTGAATAGTTTAGGGTTATCCTGGAAGTTAAAGGACATGCACGGGACTGAGGAGGACTCCTTAGGTGTTTTCACATATGCACCCTTTAATTCCCACACTTTTCCGTTCGAAGGTATAACACATTGAGACCAGAGGAAGGTGGATTCATGGCTGGGGTCAAAACGCAGGCAGACATTGTCATCACAGGTAAAATACATACTCTTTTTGTCACATTTTGACCCAGGTTCTGACCCCATTCGCATTCCGTACTTGGTATATACCCGTCTGACCCTTTTCTTGTTGACCCTTGTTCTTTCTGATTGGTTGTACCTGTTCCTTGTTTCTCGCCACCTTATCTAATGTTGCATTCATGTCATACGGGACGAACTGTAATTACCACCTTCCGATTGGGGAAAAAACGTTCACATCGACCTCCAAGTGGGAATTCCAGGTTTCCCCGATTTCTCCGACCAAACCCGAAAGTGAGGCAACTGACTACCTTAACATGCCAAGGAAATAAAGTCTTAAAATAGTCATTTTAGTTTATGTTTCAGTTTGTAATGTATAACCGAAGATAGAAGATATTGTGCTAATGTTTAACGTTAACACAGCTATATGCTAACCCGAGCAAACGAAATGCGTGAACGCTCTTAAGTTGAAGTAACGGGAAGTTTTCCCATCATCCTGAATTCTCCTACATGATGTGAATGTGGCTTTGTGAAGTCTTGCGTGTACCCGTTTGTCTTTTGTTTTTGGGTTTCATGCCCAGGCCTGTCTTTCCTGGTTTGTGGTTATGGATTATGAGAGTAAAATCAGGCTTTCTGGAAGTGGAACCTTTGTAACCATTGTATTGAAAATTGGTAATCGCTGATCAAAGCTTTACTTCACGCGGGTGAGATCTGAAAGATACAATTTTAGATTTCCAAACATTCAAAGCTAAATGTTACAGAGAAATATTTGTAAGTCTTTAAAGAAAGCAACATATTAATATGTACCACATTAATATACTACATTAATTACATTAGTTGGCTGGCTGGTTAACTAACTGGTTCATGGTTTTAGGGGGTTTTCCACATAGCGAGATTTTTGACGCTTACCAGGCTAAAATAAATTTTTGCTCTCATCTGTTTGTGAAATGTGTTTTAGCGCATTTGCAGAAGAATTTAATGACATTTGGGTAAAACTTTGCTCGCTAACTTAAAGAATAAGTAGCTGTACTTATCCTCACCTCCTTTGTTTAAACTAATTTAATTTTTGTACAATTCGACCGCTGACAATAGTGTAAAAAAAAACCTAGGACCTAATAAACTGCTAACTCTGTGTGTAAAAGATGGATGATAGGAGGATTTAGGGCTGACTTGGACCTGGATTTGAGAGTTTGCTTGAGAACTGTTCTCTGACAACTCCTCTGCAGTGGAAGCTTCCATCCTCCCGAGCACCTGGGAAGAACTGTCAATGTGCATCTCCTTCACACAGCAAGCAACGTCCAAATAAATACTGCATGACTTCAGCTTCCTATCCCATCCTCCCGTTTCGGCCACGTCTCATCAGTGTTAGCCGTCAGTGAAGTGGGACGTCTCCCAGAGAGAAAAAGTTCACTCATGACTCTTACTGGCCCATAATCGTTCTGGCAGACAGACAGACAGACAAATAGACACTTTATTGTTCCTGTAAGAAAAAAGTTTCTTTCTTGTAGCCATGCACATGAATGAAGAGCAATACAGTAATAATACCTTTTATTTGTAATTGCACCTCAAAGTCATGGTCGATTGCCGAAATTAGGCAACAACAACAACATGGAGGCAGCTATATACCGTGTGGTGAAGCAGTGGGACGAAGGTGCATGGAGAGGTGAGATAAACAGAGAAGACCAGAAAGAGTTATAGCACTGATACCGGTGAGCCGTATTTTTGAGCCGTGATTTGAAGGACGAGAGAGCGAGACGAGACTTCACAGAGACTCTGTGGGAGTAAATTCCAAAGCTTGGGTTCCACAATACTGGAAGACCTGAGAGAGATTATACCAACAATACAGACAATTTTATATCATCGTTGTCCAATGAAAAACATGTATCTCCAAAATTCAAATATTTCAGGAACATGAAAAAAAACTTTTTCAATTAGTGCGCCTTTTTCATATCATACACAATAAATCCGAAATTGACGGTGTGATTTGTCAGCTTTTCATTGGTCATTTAGATGTCAACTGCTGTGGTGTAGATGGAGCTATTTGCCCACATTCCATATATGGAAAAAGAAAAAGAAAAAATGCAAAAAGTGGAGATAAATGTTTTTCATTGAGCAGAAAGATTAGATTTGCACTGTACATGTACATCAGCATCGTTACATATGTATATTTGCACAGTTCTGTTTATCTGTATTTATCTGTATATATCTGCACAGCTCTTTCTTTTTATATTCTTATATCCTATCTGAATTATTTATATTCTTATATTGTTCCTTTTTACGTCTGTTGTCTTGTTTTATTTGTACTATTTGTGTGCTGCTGTAACACTTAAATTTCCCACAATAAAGTGCGATGTTATTTCAATATCTGCAGGACTGGGAACGAAAAAAACAAGTTTATCATCGTCTAAAAGCGAGCACATTTGAGAAAAAAGCAGATAACGATCTTATTTAACGTCCCTATTTAATGTCGTTTTATTTTGTGTCTCAGTAATGTTAACAGAAACTGACTGACGCCGATCGCTTCTCGTTTCACATGAATAATCTCGGCTTTTAAAGAAATCAAAACCTTTTTTTACCTTGTTAGCTCGTGTCCTTGTTTAGATTGTAGACGATTCATCTGTACTAATCGCTTAAAAGACAAAATTCTTCTTTGTCCGTAATCTTTCACTTTTCAAGTGCAGCGACTTTTTTCCCGCCTCTGAATGGACGCTGACGTATTGATTACATCACGGTAGAATTTCGGGCGGGACAAAAAATATATAATAACCAATCATTTTATGTCATGTTTCAAATTCTTTACAAAGTACAAAAGCGCAAACTCTTAAAGTGAAAAGTACAAGAAAGAGTCACAAAAGAGAAAGAAGTTTGCGCCTCAAATTCACACTCTGATTTTCATTACTGATCATAAATTAGTGCGCCTTTCACTGAGGAACCAAGGAACGTAGAAAAACATTAGCTAAAGCTAACTAAATAACAGCTACATTCCCAATCTCTCAAACATCAGGCTAGCATGATAACTTTGACGATACAGATTAGCTTGCATGCTAATAGCTAGCCGTCACGATACAAACTGCCCTAAATAAATACATGTATTCATCAGATAGATTATAGCGATTATAGCGAAGAGTATTAGGTCTTATTCTCATTCTCACATGTTACAGTTGAGATTTGTTAGGGATTTTGATGAACTGCTCGAAGCCGTGTGATGCTAAAAAATTCACATTATGACTTAGAAAAATATGAAGATTTTAAGAAGATTTTTGAAGAAATGTAGGGAGTAAAAGCCAAAAGTATTCAGTGAAAGAAAGTACTGTAATGAAGTAATAAAGTAACCTCCTGCCTCTGTGCAAATCCCTGAGGCTTCCCCTTTGGTAATGTGTGATTTAACCCAGCCGTGCAATTGGAAACAGCTGCACGCCGGTCCCAAGCCCGGATAAATGGGGAGGGATGGAGAAAGCAATGGCAAACTACTCCACTATCTTGCCGAAATACTTCATGGATCACAACGATGAATATGCCAAAAGG
>JAOUQW010000025.1:6509414-6524673 GCA_028565825.1 Olivaichthys viedmensis | reverse complement strand
CGTTGCGTGTTGCACCATGGTCCTGTAGAAACGACATTTAATTTCAATGTATACGAGGTATATGGAGGAATGACAATGAAAACCTACTTGTACTTGAACTTGAAATAGAGCAGGGAAACCAGATCGGGTAGAAACCACAGCTGGTGCTATGCATGTACAGGCCCGGTTCTACCCCACTTTGGTAGGGGGGCCTTTGAGACATAATATATTTGTATAATTTTAGCAGTTTAAAGCATTTAATTTGGTGCAATGTAAGAGAAACTTTGAGTACAATTTCAGTGATCTTTGTATGGTTTGTCTGTATTGTTGCTTGTCCTCCTTAATGCATTTATTGAAAAATTGAAAGATTTGTTTGACTTAATATGTCCATTTAACCTTTTATCTAACCATATAACCAATAGGTGTCATAGATATGGGAGACCTGGCTAAGACCTCAGCATAAATGCACTTGCTCTTATGGAATCAGTTGCCCCTGCTCTCTTGGGAGGACCTCCTTATTGTTATCATTAAAACTATTGCTTAATGTTTATATTTTACAGCTGTTTTACACACACACACCCCTTTTGGGAGGACATCTTTATTGTCAGTAATGTCTTTTTTGTAGAGCCTACTGCCTTGCAAATACCAATATTTTATCAAGACATTTTTATCATTTTCATTGTGAACTATCTTACGTGACTTTTGCATTTTGATTAGTTTTTTGTCATTTTTTTATCTTATTTTTTGCAGACCATTGCATTTCAAATACTATACACATTTTGCAAAACAACAACAATAGTCTGCTGTCTCTACACCTCCCACCAACCTTACAGCATCAGTCTCCTGTTTCTTCAGGCAAAACCCCTAACAAACCCATCCTTGTCTAGCCTGCTGGTTATTGATTTCTTATGTGCCAAAATGACTAAGGTCATTTTTCTTTCGTGGAGCATAGTGCAACGGAAAGGGGTTAGCACTCGGGACAGCATTGAGAAGGACCTCTCACTTGATGCTGAGGACACCCCAATCACCAAAGCAGTCACATAGACTGTATGCAGTGCAGGAAATGCTTCCTTATAACCTTGGACATGCTTGCATACAATATCAGCACTGGCAAGCTGCTGCAGGGGTTTCAACAGGGCCAAATCTAGAAAAGAGCTTGACTGGGGAAGAAGATACTACTGCGTTCATTAGCTCCAGATTTCTCTTGGAGAATATATTTTCCATCTCAACAATGGCTCGGTCTAGAATTTGTATAAGGGATCTCTTGAGTGTCTGACAGAGTGTTGGAATCAGAATGACTCATAGATGAGAGCACATGGCTATGTTTCAGCTGTTTGCTCATTGTTCTCCTACGCTTCAGAGCAGCTGGGTTATCATCAGATACCTGCATGTCATCCCACCACGACAAATCTCCATGCATGTCTTTCGAAGCCTGCAAGGAGGCACTGATCATTTCACCAGCACTGCAAAGGTCAACTGAATGACCTTGTAAAATTGAGTTGGCTGGTTTCAAGGTACCAAGAATCCAAAGCAGAATGTTACCTATTGCAAAGAAATTATGTCTTTTCAACTGTATCATCAGGCCTGATGCCTTTGTGGGTATTTCCATTGTTTCATCACTATCCTCAGAGACATTGGACATGATTGCATCTTCATTTTCTACCAGGCATTTTGTTACATCATGATGACTAGTCCATCGAATCTCCAGCAACCTTTTAAGGGCAGGTACATCATAATTATTTGCCACATAGTGCCTATGGAAAAAAGCATGCAGTGATCCTGACAATTCAAAAAAAAGACTTGGCACAGGGTTCAGCTTGCATTGCATGCACTACTGCCAAGTGCAACTGATGGTTGTAACAATGAATGTAAGGAATATCCCTGCCAAATTTCTTTTGAAGCAATGCTTGGACCCCACCCCTGATCCCACTCATTACAGAAGCAAGCCAATTAGATACTCCTCGGGTATTGAATTTGACACGAATCGAATCATGACGGACAGATTCCTTACATTACTTCTGTTACGTGTGTCATCACTTTTTATGCAGAACGCTGCTGTGTCTGCATGTTCATATTTTCTCTTTATTTCCTGCAGCACTAAAGTGACCAGTGTGTGAATGATCTCGTTTTGCACTGGTTTTGATGTGTACTTGGCATTTTGAGGAATACTGCTTGCTATGTTAGCAAGTTTCAGGTCCTTAGCTAATGTATATTCAAAAAGCTTAAGGAAAAGCCCGGCAGACACGTGTCATCATTATTATCTTTTCGGAAAGAGGTCACTTCAGTTGTTCCACGAAATGTGAGTTCGTTGCCCGAGGGGAAAAACACACCACTTCCCCTATGCTTTTGACATAGTATGCGATTTTTCTCTGTGTGTTTGACCCAGGAGACAAGATATGCTCTCACCGGTTGCCTCTCGCTGTTTCAATTCTGCCCATGCAGATGTAGCTTGTAAATGGCACTGGCTAGAAGCATGATTTTGGAAGCCCCTGTCTTTCTTTAGTGCACTTTTTCAGTTGGTAAACCCTCGCCGTGTGAAAACATCTTTGTCGTTTTTGTTACTCCAAATTTGCTACAAGGGTAGCAAAAGCATGAATGTAGTTTGACACTGTATTCCAGCCAGGGCCTGTTGTGGTACCAGCTAGCATTAAATGACCTGCCTTTTACACCAAATACCCTAATTGGAATTGCTTTCAGAACAGGTTGTGATGGGGTAACATTATTGAGGCAATGGTTCTCATTAAAAACTGCAGGGTCTGCCCTTTCGTTCTGAGTGGTTTGCGCCATGGTTATCACGAAACATGGAGTGTTTGTATTAGGGCGAGATAGCTGTTGCGACCCTGGAGCTGTCTCTGGAACTTGCAGCGGCATTGGGCATAACTGGGCTGGGGCAAGACGCAAGTTTAGCTGCCTGCGAATGTGCTCCCGGACTCGATATACCACAACCAGTATCATCCGACTCACTGGTGCCACTACTTTTTGGCTTGGGGAGACGAATCAAAAACCTATGCATGGCTTAAACCAGAGAGGTGTACACAGCAAGCTAGGAAACTTGACAAGAGTGGTGCTGCAGCATGTGCGTTAGCCAAATGTAAATCAGAAATGAATTGCTCCTCACATACACTAGCCTACAAGCGAGCTGATTAGCCTACAAACACTGTGTGAAATCCTTCACAGAAAAATCACACGAATTTCACATGTAAATAATCACGTGTGTTTTAGACACTTCGCGTGTGATCACATGTGATTATTCACATGATGTCACACGTGTTTACTTTAGATCACGTGTAATTTCAGGGCATAACATGTCGAAATACCTGTACACGTTATCACGTGTGATCACATTATTCACATGATGTCACGTGTTTACTTGTCATCACATGTGAAATGAATGTGATTTTTTTGTAAGGGATCGGCCTTGCGCGCTTATCAAGAGAATGTTTAAATTGAGTCCTTCTGGCAATCACTACATAATGTAGGTACGCTTTCAGGTTCCCTTAAAAGTTTCGATGTCATGAATCACATTATTTCATCTTCAATAAACGGGCTACTGTCTTCACTGGAAGCCTGTTAGGAAGAAAACGAGAATCAAAAGAGCGTGACCCCGCAGGCTGATTAAATTGCCTATTACAGCCAAATAACAACTACAGGTAGCCTATAAAGTCTCACTTTATTTTGCATAGGACACAATATCATAATGTTTTCTTTGAATACATTCATGTTATAGTAATGTGATCATATCGCCATGTGTGACACAAATATCATGGTTAAAGCTGGAAACTCGCGTGTCCTGCATTCATTCATAGCTGTCTGAATGGCAGAGTTTTATCACGGAGGTCTTATAAAATAATAACACGCTCGTACACAAAAACCTCCCAGAAGACCAAATCTGGAGAAAGTTGTCTATAATTTTTACTTTGGTGTAAAAAAAATAAATAAATTGGGAAAACAGACCAAAACAACTGACTGTTCGGTAACACTGTTCAGTATAAAAACCACTAACGATTATGAGCTGAGGCACATAAACACAAGACTGATCTTTTATGAGAACCGTTAGTTATAGATTTGTTAAATAAGAATTGAAATTATTCCGAAAGCAGGCACTGTATTTAAGCCAACACAAATGATCTTTTATCAAAAATGATACAATAATTTATGCCAACATTTCCATTTTTTAATTACTACTGACTGAATAAGATTTAATTAAATATTGTAACGTTGGCGAAGAAGACGCGTGAGCAGGAAGCATTTTAAAATCAAGAAAATGTTCTTTTTGGCAAAAACACTTTTACAGCACAACCGTAGCTTCGTGCTACGAGCCCCCAAGCCACACAGCGCCCCCTTCAAGGGTCAGCCGACCCGGCGACTCACAACATGTTTACCCCACACGTTCTAGTCCATAATAAACTCCCGGTAACGCAGTGGCAACCGGTGGGTGCACCGACGCACCCCACCAACCAATTCCAGCGTCCATACCACAGTCCTGTTTAGAGTCCATGGTGGGCTCCAGGGGCCTGTACAGGGCAAAGCGATCCCGGTGTACCACTACAATCTTTTGCCCCATCTGTACCCGGTACACCACCTCTGATAGCCTGTGGACCACCACAGGGGCCCTCCCAGTTACTCTCCAATTTAGGGCAGCGTCCTTTACGCCGCCGCGGGTTAAACAACCACACCCGGTCCCCAGCACGCATAGGCGACCCTGACACCGGGTGTCGTAAGCTCTTTTCTGGCGACTGCTCGCATCCTATTGTTGCTGCCTGGCAAGAGTGTGTACAGCGTAACCGTAAATCCTTCACATAATCCATCAGCGTGTCAGCTCCAGGGTTCACATCTAGCGGGGCCCCAAACACAAGGTCCACGGGGGTCCGTAGCTCCCACCCAAACATCAGCGCTGCTGCCGTGTACCCCGTAGACTCCTGCACCATCCAGCGGGACGCCCACAACACCAGGGGAAGGTGTTTGTCCCAGTCAGGTTGGTGGCGGCTGGTAACGATGACCGGCTGGTTGGTGAGTGTCCTGTTGAACCGCTCCACAAGGCTGTCGCTCTGTGGGTGCAATGGTCGGGTTCTGGTCTTTTGGATCCCCAGCCGCTGGCAGACCTTGAAGTTTCTCGCCTGGTTGCTGTGGAGCTCTTCTGGCACACCGAACAGACAGAAGAACTCCTCCAGAAGCTTCTCTGCCACGGTCGTCGTGCTCTACGCCTTGGGCTACTTCGTGAAATAATCCATAGCCACAAGGACCTAGAGGTTTCCGGCGTCGGTGCCGGGGAAAGGACCCAGGAACTTGACCGCTACCCTCTCCATGGAGGAACCGGACTGCAGCGACTGGAGAGATGCATGGGAACATTCAGCTGGTCCTTTCTTAACTGTACAGAAGTCGCAGTGATGCACATCCAGCTCGCACATGCACCCCGGTCAGTAGTATTTTTGCTTCAGGCACTTGCCTCATGTCTAAGCGAGCCTAAAGTGGCCGACCCCTGCTGGCACATGAACAGTCTACAGCACTCTCTGCCGCAAGCTCTGCAGCTGCCATATAACACAGCCTGGGGCTGCTCCTTCCCAGTGCCGCTATAACCGTCCATGTCGCTCCGCCAAGCAGCTCCACTGCGAGCAGTAGGCTTTCATGGTTGGCCCGTGGGGAGTGATGTCCGACCAATCCGGCCTCCGCCCCTACTGTAGCCAACTCTGCACTCTCGCCAGCTCTGTGTCGTTACTCTGTGCTTGACATTGCTAAAGCCCTGAACAGCCCCGTCACTCAGTGTGATCTCTTCCGCTGCACACCTCTCATGCTGCTCACAGTAACAACATTGCTCCTTGGCACAGGGCCACCGGGACAGGGTGTCGAAGTTTGAATGGAGCCGTGCGGCTTGGTGCTAGGGAACCGGTAGCTCTGCAGTGTGGCGATCTAGCGCGCTACCTGTCCCTCTGGCTCTTTGAACAGCCAGGTTAGCGATGCATGATCTGTGCACAGGGTGAACTGTGCGCCATAGAGATAAGGTTTGAAGTGCTTAAGTCCAGCCAGTAACCGCAGCCAGTAACTCGCGGTGAATGACGCAGTAGTTTTGGCTAACTTTCTCTTGCCAAGCTCTTCTCTACTCCGCCACCATAGCACTCTCACCTCCTCTCTCTCTATGCTGGCTGCCGTTAATCCTAAACACCGGGACAGAACGTCTGCTTTCTGTTCGCCACCACCAGCCTTTGGAGTTTCCCTTCTTTCCCTTGGCGCTGCATGTTCAGCTCCTCCAAGGTCAGGAGAGTCCCACTGAGAGAGCCAGGGTGGATCTTCTCCCCCAGCCCTCAGGGGTCCCCCGCTCTTCCCTGGCACTGTGTGTTCAGCTCCTCCAGGATTGGGGGGTTTACCCAAAGAGGACTGGAGTAATCTTGTCCGCTCTGCCTCATCGGTCGCTTACGCTGTGTTCGCTTCGCCTGTGGCTGCGGTTTCCCATGAATTAACTGAATCTTTGTTCGGTCTATGTGGAGCGTGCCATCACTCAGGCTCAGTGAAGCTCCAACTGCTGTGAGGAAATCTAACCCCACAATGCACGGGCTAGGGGCTCATCTCTCATTGCCGGACACCTCCTTATTTCCTGCCAGCGTAGGCTCGGGTGCCTGGCAAAAGAGCACTTTGTGACTTCTCTCGGCAACGACAACAAACCAGTCTCGTCGCGGCCTGCCGGTTGGGTTCGGCTCGGCGTACTTCCTCTTCGCCTGTGTCGCCGCCGTCCTCTACGTCACACCATGGCAGCTGCTTGCGTGACTGGGATGGATAGCACAGAATTGCCTGTGCTTTTTCTGTCTCGGTGACAGCTGCCTCGAGTGATGCTGGCGTTAAAAAGCTAACATGGCGCTGCAAATTTTCCAGCGACAGCACGTTGAGAAATGTCTCGCAGGCTAGATCATGCTTTACCTCCTTCGGGGGGTATGCCTGCCTCACTTAGCAGCTAACACCCCCAGCTTCTCCCCTTTCTCTCTGCGTCGGCTGTAATGGCGTCGTAGAGCTGCCATGAACGCCGTTAGTTTGCCGCGTTCCGCTGCAGGGATATCAAGCAGCACTTGCATTGCCTTTCCCTCTAATGCCAGACTTAGCTGTGTTGCCGTCGCCTCCGCCGACCAGCCGTAGAAATTCGCCACCATGTCCAGTTGAGCCTCGTCGGGTTCACCTCCCCATCCCCTGCCATGCTGGCCCCCCACTCTGTTGTTGTTTCAAACTTTGCACGAAACAGAAGTGACAAAAGACTGCGTGGTACGTTGCGTCATTGACCCGTGCGAGAACAGCCTCAATAAGAACAACTGACGATTTTAAAACCAAAACTATCTGGTCTAAACTTTTCGTTCCTAATCTGTGTCTGTGGTGTAGTGGTGTTCTCGCTCTTTGCTTTGCCCATTTAGGAAAACCTAAATTGTAGCACCCTCTGATGGCTCCACCCCTTCCACGCTGTAGAGCAAGTTGCAGCCATGTGTCCAATGTGCAAAATGTGTCCAACAGTCAACACTTTATTATAAGTTTAGTGTTTTAGTACATCATCCAGGCATTAATATTGCACTATATCTTGCTGAATTTTCCAGTAAAAATAAATGCAGGCACAGCCTCCAGTGGTCTCTACTGTGCAGACTCTGGTTACAATTTTTATCTACTGCTTTGGCTCTGGCTCAAATGGTTTCTACTGCACAGGCCCTGATTTCAATTGTCTCCGCTTCTTGGGCTCTAGCTCCAATAGTCTCTACTGCACAGGCTCTGTCTCCAATTGTCTCTACTGATCAGACTCTGGCTTCAATTGTCTCTACTGATCAGACTCTGGCTCCAATTGTCTACTGATCAGACTCTGGCTCCAACGTTCTCTACTGCGCAGATTCTGGCTCCAATTTTCATCTACTGCTTAGGCTCTGGCTCCAATGGTCTCTACTGTGCAGATTCTGGCTTCAATGATCTCTACTGCATACACTCCGGCTCCAAGGTCTCTACTTCATAGGCTCTGGCTTCAATTTTCATCTACTGCTTAGGCTCTGGCTTCAATGGTCTCAAATGCACAAACTCTGCGCATGCTCTGGCTACAATGGTCTCGACTGCACAGACTCTGGCAACAATGGTCGCTACGTCTTGGACTCCAGCTCCAATTGTGCAGGTTCTGGGTTCAGTGGTCTCTACTGTGCAGCTTCTGGCTTCAATGGTCTCTACTGTGCAGATTCTGGCTCCAATGGTCTCTACTGCGCAGATTCTGGCTCCAATGGTTTCTACTGCGCAGATTCTGGCTCCCATGGTCTCTACGTCTCAGGCTCTTGCTTAAATTGTCTCTACTGCGCAGGCTCTTGCTCCAATAGTCTCTACCATGCAGGCTCTGGCTCCAATGGTCTCTACTGCACAGGCTCTGGATCCAGTGCTCTCTACCACACAGACTCTGGCTCTAACGGTCTCTACTACGCAGGCTCTGGCTCCAGTGCTCTCTACTGCACATGTTCTGGCTCCAATGGTCTCTACGTCTTAGGCTCTGGCTCCAACGGTCAATAGTCTCTACATCTCAGGCTTTCGCTCCAATGGTTTCTACTGTGCATGTTCTGCCTACAGTGGTCTCCACTGTGCAGACTCTGGCTTCAATTGTCTCAACTGCACAAACTCCTGGCCTCAATGGTCTCTACGTCTCAGGCTCTGTCTCCAATGGTCTCCATTGCACAGACTCTGGCTCTAATGGTCTCTATTGTGCAGGCTCTGGCTCTAATGGTCTCTACTGCGCAGACTCTAGCTCCAATGGTGTCTATTGCACAAACTCTGGCTCTAATGGTCTCTACTGTGCAGGCTCTGGATCCAACGTTCTCTACTCCACAATTGTGAACAAGATGCCTGTTTTCAATTTGGTCAACCTTTGGCTTCACAATTTCAGAATAGGTATGGACAGCACCATGTTTTCTACCTATATATAGTCATTGGTAAATACACACACAATTCTAAATAAATGTTCGTTTTGATAAATTCCAGTGAATTTACAATGAAAAGTGTGTACACCCAATTTACACATGTACATTATTGATTTGGATTCTAGCCCAGTAATCAGGTTATTCAGTGCACATATACCGTTAATATTTCGTTTTTTACCTCCATTTATGTGCGCAAACATAACCAGTTGGAGTAAACCCCAGAAGTAGTAAACACTGTAGACTTTAGAAGGACAGCATTATGTGCAATTTTCAACCACAAAATACTCAAATGCTCAGTTTTGTAGAGGTTCATTTAGAAATCTCAATTCTGTTTTCATTTAGCTGAGATTTTGTAGATGGTGATCTTTTTTTATAGAAAAGCCAGAGGATGTCAAGAAACTGATGGAAAACACGTTTATTAAATAAAAATGTAATAAATAACACAAAAAATCACTTTGCAAGAATACCATCCATGTATTTTAATATTTCACAAAAAGCATTAATGAGGAAAAAATTATATTAAATAAATAAGAAGATGTATTCATCCAACGATTTATGGCAGAGTGTACTCTGAGATCAGTGAATTCATTTGAGGTGAGATACAGCTAATGCAGTTAAGTTTCACTTACCTATATGGATTGTGAATTGATCTGTGCTTTGACTGTAACAAGTGGTTAACACCAAAGTAACCTTTTAGCAATACCTTTGTGTCTGCTATATACATGCACAGTGATATAAACAATGGCACACATGAAGTAAAAAATAAAATTTGAATATGTTCTTTTTTTAATAGGTTGAGGAACACTGAAAAGATGGAGCTCAAAGATTAAAAAGCACATTCTCTCTCACTCACTCTCACACACATTTGCGCACACACGGACTAGAAACACATCTATACAAAATGTATTAGGGATAAACCTTCCAAAAAAGCTTGTGTTGAGAGAAATCAGAGATTTCTGCTTAGTGCTTGGCGTGCTCTTCTAGATAAAATGAGTCCTGTATTGGTGTCCAAAAAGTTAATTGGTCATTAGGGTAAACTGCGTAAAATGGCAGCCTAAACACACAGCCATTGCTAAATGCTGTGACACATTTAGCAATGATTAAATATGAGTATATTGATATGCACATCAATATATCATTGTCAAGACTTGTAAACGTTCATGTTCTGAGTCCTGAATTGTTTTTGCAGGTAGAGAATAAAGGCCTTTAGCAAAAATTATCCCACAAAGATCTATAGACCCCTATATAATGTGTGCAGTTGAATGGCAGTGCTGTCATCCATTCGTATAGTGGCACATTGAATTATAGGAGTAAGTGTGATATGTAGAGGCTATACTGTTAAAAAGAAAGCATAGCTGTTTTAGTTAGGACTATCGGTCTCCATCCGAGGTTGATGAGTTGTCCATCATCAAACGCAGTATGTGCTGTCATTATAAGTTTTAAAAAGGGCATTTTTGTGTGAAGAAAGGCAAAGACTTACATGCTCAGATGGTCAAAAGATTTATGACTAACTCCACAACAATTAACTCTTCAGTGCACGCGTTAATGTATTTATCCGCAAAAATATTATTCGTTATCATCTTACGTTATCTACCTTTCTCAACACTCTCTCTCTCTCTCTCTCTCTCTTTTTCCTCTTACAGGTTGCTTTCCTGTGTGATACTGCTGGTTGAGATAGGATGGAGTCCTCCATTATCGTTGAGCCTCTTGGCCCGGTACGTCTCGTAGTGAATGTTGTGGGTGACCTCCTTCAGGTCCTGGAGGTGAGACCTAAAAAGAGACAAAGTCAGTAATCAATACACAGTAATTAACATCTACTAAAAACCAATTATTACTGAATAGAGCAGATCCCTTTAATGAAGGTAAATGTTAAATTTTAAAGGTTTACTCTAATTATACTCTGAATCTGAGTAATGAACATGTTTACAAGCAGTATTGTACATGATAACAGTCTGTTTTGTGTGGGGGAAAATCTGCCTTGTATTTTACCTGATCAGGAAATCCCGTAGTTGAGAGAATTCGCAGTGATTTGGGTTCTCAACTGATGGGTGGAAAAGTACAAGAAATAGAGTGTTAATCATCATGCTTTTAAAAAGTATCAATGTTTACGTGACTGGCATCTGTGGAGAGAAGAACACACAAGTAGTAGGTGAATGGGTACAGCGACAGACATGCCCTCAAAATGTCTCCCAGCAGTGAAATGCCAAGTGCTAGAAGAGGAGAGGTAATTAGCCATCTCTTTCACTCTCTCTCTCTCTTCGCTTCCCTGCTGATGAGAGAAGCTCAGTGAAGCAGAAGCATCTTTGACGCCTTGCCTGTGGCATGGAGCTGACCGATTCCACACACTGCTGTGTCCAAACACGTGGCACAGTGCAGGACACACACACACACACACATATATAACCATCTTGTCTCTCCCTGTGTGTTGTAGATGCATGGCATTCGACCAGAGGCCTGCATTTGAGCAGGACATTAATGTCTTGTTTTACACTATAATCATGAATATTAGATAAAGAAATTTGAATATAGAATTTGTGTGGCCAAAAATGTTTTCATACTGAATAATAAATTGCTTGATGTGGCGGTTCCACAAATTAGTCATTAGACAACAGAAAAAGGCACAAGAACATGCCTACATGCCTACAAATACGCAAACTGGAAATGCACCCAACCCTACACAAGCCCACCGTCTTCCCCTGGTAAACCAGAGTTCCATGGCTTGCATTTGCATACCGAAACATGATTGGCTCTTATATACTATGACGCAATAACGCTTGTCTGTCACATGTTCAATACTACTTCAGATTTTCCATTGAGGTTTTCAGCTCCCCATTTCTTAAAAGAATGTGGAAAACAGCTGCATAATTTTCCCAAAGGGATGTAATTAAAATAGTGTTTTATAAAAAGGGTGACTTGAATGCAAACAGCTATAGAGCGTAAAAATCCATCCGCTGACACATTTTCATAATGTCAGTCAAAAATGTTATATAACCACCTATAACTGGGCCAGCACTGGGATGAGCTTTATTGTAACTGAATCCTTCTAGTCATATGGGATATAATGTAGATGGAAGGCCAGAGAACGACACATCAAGCTTACACACCTTCTACTATGCCCCAGGCAGTCTTCCTCCCCAGAATTCGTTTGCCGTTGACTTGGTACTCTTTGTCACTTCCAACAACTGCAAAGGGCATGGTCTCCTACACACACACACACACACACACATTTAATAAAGCATACAATGTTAACATATAAATTCATATACAACGACAGATGTGAGTCACAGACAAAGAACGCAATACAGAGACACTGTTCAAGCATGAGAGTGTTGGAATAAGTGGAGCAACAAAGGATAAAAGACATGTCAATAAAGAAAACTAGACAGTAATAATACTGCCTCGTCTAACCCAGTAATGTAAAGGGCACTGTGTAATTGGAGAGTGAGACAGAAAATGAGCATAGTCACTTGAGCACTGTACCCTGATCTTATCGTTATCAGCCTTGTCCTCCTGGTCCTCATCAAACTCCTTCTGTGGATAAAATTCAATCCCACACACCTCCAGCTCCTTCCTCACCTGGACAAGGAAAGAGAATTAAAGTTTCTCCTTCTCCTTTCTCCTTCACTGATGAGCTTTGGCTAAATCAAAGTTTTGCAGTGGCTAAAACATTCTATCATACAGCTACGACTGTGTCTCTCTAGTGAGCACCTTTATTACGCTGCATACATTTAATTAAAGTAAAGTAGTGACTTTGGTGGGGTGTCATCAGGTATGCTGATGGTATGTTCTAGCTAGCTAGCATTATATTAGCCTAACAAGACAGACACTGCAAAAAGCAGTTCTTTTTTCGAGGGGCTAAAACATTTTATCACAAAAATAACACAGCTGTAGTCTAAAGGTTGCCAATGTTACCAAACAAGTTGGTAACAAGGACAATGATAGCAGTGTGCAGCGTGTCTCAATTTATTCCCTTGTATAATTGCGTTTGAAAAGTGAGTGCACGAAAACGGGCGCGTTTCGTCTCATTTCTATTAAAGATTTCGTCTCGTTTTTATTCAAAATGTAACTCCATTTCGTCATAGATTTTTAAGTACAAGGGTAGTTTTTATTTAGTTATCATTTCATCTATCCATCCTCCTATTTATCATCCATCCACCTATTTATCTATCCATTCAGTCATCCATCCATCCAACCATTCATCTACCCATCCATCTATCCAACCATCTATACACTCCTTCATCCATCCATCCATCCATTCAGTCATTCATCCATCCACTTATTCATCTACCCATCCATCTATCCAACCATCTATCCACTCCCTCATCCATCCATCCATTCAGTCATCCATCTATCCAACCATTCATCCAATTGCTCTCACCCTCTGTTTGAACTCTGTTTTCTCGTCGAGAGTGAGTGTGGATCATCCATCCACCTATTTATCCATCCATTCAGTCATCCATCCACCTATTCATCCATCCATCCCAACCATTCATCTACCCATCCATCTATCCAACCATCTATCCACTCCCTCATCCATCCATCCATCCATCCATTGTCATCCATCCATCCAACCATCTATCCACTCCCTCATCCATCCATCCATCCACCCATTCATCTACCCATCCATCTATCCAACCATCTATCCACTCCCTCAACCATCCATCCATTCAGTCATCCATCCACCTATTCATCCATCAATCCAACCATTCATCCATCCATCCCCTCTTCCATCCTCCTATTATCATCCATCCACCTATTCATCCATCCATTCAGTCATCCATCCATCTATTCATCCATCCATTCAGTCATCCATCCATCTATCCACTCCCTCATCCATCCATCCATCCGTTCAGTCATCCACCTATCCAACCATTCATCCAATCGCTCTCACCCTCTGTTTGAACTCTGTTTTCTCGTCGAGAGTGAGTGTATCCGCCTTGGCAATGATAGGAATGATGTTCACCGTTCGACTTAAGTGCTTCATGAACTCAATATCCAACTGCCGCAGTCTGATACAAAATGAAAAGAAAGAAAGGCAGGAGGTCAGAGAGAGTAAATACAGAACAATGGAGAGAATAGGTGTGTGTGTGTGTGTGGGGGGGTGTTAATAGATTAAAGTGACGGCGAGCTTACTACAGTGACCTCGGTAAGACTGAAATAAGCCTGGCATGATTAATGTATCCCGGACAAGCATTCAGACACACCGTATTAACTGGCTGTTCCAAGCACACTGCCTTAAATTAACTTCTTCTCTGCAGGGACCAATGGGTACATCTTTGTTTATTATGGTTAGCCACTCCTCTAGAATCACCAATCTGAACATCTTTGCTAACTCGTGTCCACATTGTTTTGAAATTACTCTCACTGGGAGATTTAATACCTTTACCACACTTCTCCCACAGAAATTCAATTACTATGTGCATTTACATAACCAAATTCAGATAATTGTTGGCTTCCAATTAATATTATCATGTTAAGGAATAAGAGGCATGCTGATTTTCAGGATGTTAGAAATTTGTACTCACGAGTGTCCGGTTGGAGTTATGAAGTACAAGCAGCAGTGCACTCTGGTGTCCGGGATGCGTTTTTTACGGGCAATGTTCACTTCCTCCTTCAGAAACTTCTCATACTGCTCATTGATATACTTAGAGATGGGCTCCCAGCTAAATAAATGGCAATCCAAAACTGTTGTTTATTAACCCAAGAGAATCACACGCACTTCCCACTACTTAAAAGGCCATGAAAGCATCCTCACTCACCAGTTTTCATTGTTGATTTGGTCACCAAATCCCGGCGTATCAATCACTGTCAGTTTCATCTTCACTCCGCCTTCCTCTATCACTACAATATGAATAACCATGACCACCAACATTGCGTGATTGTCAGTAAAAAAAATCACAAAATAATACATGACTAACATATTTTGATTGAATAACAGATAATCACAGAGATTGTGGCTGGCAGGCAGGAAGAACGTAATTTTGTTAACCTCCTTGAAGTATTCACTTATTTTATTAACTTATGAAAAACACATGGACAATCACAAAATAAATGTTACTTTAGTAAGCACATATTGTTTGTTTGCATAAATGCATCCTCATATTTCTGTTACAGAAACCTTGAATTAGTTTGGTAATATTCACTGTATATCATAAATCCACTGTTGTACTGTCTCACATTCAGCGAGATAAAGTACTTACTTTTTTCATACCGACCATTATTGACATCTTAAAAATGCAAGCATGTTACACAATATGCAGGGCGTACACTCACTGAGCACTTTAATAGGAGCATGTACACCTTCTCATTCATGCAATTATCTAATCAGCCAATCGTGTGGCAGCAGCACAATGCATAAAATCATGCAG
>JAOUQW010000025.1:6480932-6509314 GCA_028565825.1 Olivaichthys viedmensis | reverse complement strand
TACAATTGTGGTGAGCAGAAAAGCATCTCAGAATGCACGACGCGTCGAACTTTGAGGCGGATGGGCTACAAAGGGAGACCCTACCCAGTATTAGTGTATTAGCATCTAATAAAGTGCTCGGTGAGTGTATACATGCTTTCCTCAGACACAAAAAATAACCACACAACTAAAATATATAAAAAACTAAGTAAAATATCTCTAAAAAATAAAAACTGATAACCAAACCACACTTAAAGCTAAGGAAAACTACATTTAATTTTAAATGTAAAAAAAACTGAGAATACTAACTAAAAAAATTATTTGGATAAAACCATCTGCCTAATGAATAAATGTAAATGTACTCATGTATTGACCAGAATATAGGCTCTTGTCCCAAGTTCAATAGGACTTTTAGAACATTTTTGAGATTTTCTCAGATCTACTAGCTGCTTTAAATTTCCAAGATATTTTTGGCCAAATGCAAAGCAGCAGCAATGTCAACACAAAAACGCGTTTCATGAACTATGATCACAACCCCAAAGACTTGCAGCTGACAAGACAAAAAATCTTTCAAATATACAAAGGGGGATTTTTCCGCATGTAAATAACTCAACACAGGCATACTATATCTGTCTGCATGTTTAACAAACTTGAAACATTAAGCCTACACAGCAGTGTATCTCTTCAGATTTGGGGTCTAGGCCAAATGCCATAGCCTACTGTTTTCCAGCTGTGCACAAACGCTAGCGCCCAAAGGGCATTCAGTATCAGGCCTGCGGCATTGCCCAGGGCAGAAGACATGCCAAGCTGACTATGAGTCCGTCTACGTCCTTAAAGACAAAGAGTCCTTGTCTCCGTGATGAGAGTTCAAGACAAAGAGAACATTAAGACCTTATCTTCCAATGAAGCATATAGTGCTGGGATCTTTGTTAAATAGCTTCTTATTTTTAGACATTACTTGCACTATTGAATTAAGTGCTCCTAATTTTACTCATGTGTTTATTGATTTGTTCCTCAATGCTCAATACATTAAAGGAAGTTCAATACATGGAGGAACAAAAGCTAGTGGGGCTATTTACCATAATCTCATTTGTAGTAATTGGGCACCTGGTCTTTCAGCATTTTTAAGTGAACTATTGCTTGTCATATAAGTTGTTCTTTGCTCACCGTGCGCCACAGATTTGATCTCCACAGTTTTGGGGATCTTCTCATCACGACTCCAGCCTGAGCTCCGTCTGCTCACCTGAGACTTAAATAAAGTATTGACCATAGTGGACTTCCCCAAGCCACTCTGACCTAGGGGAGAGACAAGAACATGGAAAGGCCAAGGGATAAGAAGTCAAATCAAGACAGAAATATTTAGTGTGGGGTTTCTTGGCGATTTAGATTGAGATGTACCTTGTACGCTAAAACTTCAACGTTCCTGAGATCAAAGACTATCTAGAACTTCTCTATTTACAGCTCAAGACTTTCACTAACCTACAATCATGATGTTGAAATCAAAGCCTGTCTTCATAGTCTTCTTTCTCATCTGTTCAATGATGGTATCTATCCCAACGTATCCCAGCAATGTGGAGCCCCCTCCTGACCCTTGACCTCCAGCCCCTGATGCCTGGAGGGGCACAGGGGGAATGATGGTAGGTGGTACCACATGAGAAGGCTTGGCAGGGACGACAGGTTTGGGTCTCACTTCTGGGGGCACGATTTCTGACATGTCTGTGGCAAGAAAGTGCAAGAGTGAGACAGAGAGATCATGAATGCATACCTAGATAGCACACCAACATCTAGTCCAGTGATTTCCAACCCTGGAGTGTAATAAGGTGGCACATGCATAAAAGAGACCCAGTTTAAACGCACGATGCTACAACAGCATAAATTCACTGGACTGTGCTTTTTTTAAATTTATTTATTTTTTAAAGATCTAGGCCAAGTTTTTGGGAAAGGAGCCAAATATTAGTTTTAGGCACCCAATTCCCTGAGGGAACAAATTCTGGACTACACGGGAATCATGAGATCTTAAGAAAGGATACTAAGGTGAGTTGGTGCTATATGCAAAAAGGGGATGCGGTTAAAATGTAATATGCTGCAACAATATAAATGCACTTGACTATGCTTTTTAAATGATATTCCCCAAGGCTGTAAACATGCAAGTCCAATGCCCAAAACGTAGAGAGTGGTTCGTTTATGTCTCTCTGTAAAAATGGTAGCCACAAAACAACCCCTCCGGATCACTGTAAAAGATTCGATGGAATCTTGCATGTTATCCTTTCTCTTTTCATTTTCAATCAGCACACTGGCCTCCGCATGTTTCAGTTCACATGTTCAACTGCAGGGAAAAGTGATGACCTGCAGAAACGCCTCACTAACCACAACATTCAATCGAACGTGAACCAGTAAAGTAGTCCCAGAGAAAAGATAAGAGTTGCACGCGTTCTGTCCTTTAAAAAGTCTCAACATAAAAAGTGATTAACAGCCGAGCGGTTGGCGAATATCACGTCGCTCCATCTAGCAGTGCCTTAGAGTTTCTTGAAAGCATGTTGTATTGTTGGAATTATGGCCCTTGTCTAGGGGGGGCGGGAGGTCATTTTTCCAACGTCTCTAACTTTAAAACCAAGCATTTGACAACAAAAAAAACCCACTCCAGATCTAGGTCAAGTGTTGGAAGAGAAATATCTCTCCCAAATAACAGACATATCTGTTGTCGGCACCGAAAATCCTGAGAGAACAAAATAATTTATCCCACAGGACAAGAATTTTTAAAATCAGCCCCAAAAAAGAATTGTTGCGGTTCAATCCTTAAAGAGGCATCTTACAATCTAATGAAGCCACAAAACACATGCAGTATAAATAGGATTAATCGTCGTCCAAGGCCGCTGCATCCCAGTGGACCTTTGTCCTACATTCACGTTTCCTAAATTAGCAGGAAATAATTAATCCTCACATAGCCCACATTCAGGCAGGATTAGGATTATTAGTACGAGCGTTTTGTGTGTTTCCCCCCAAAGAAACACGAACAGATTTGATCAGTAACACAGCACATTTACTCTCATCGCTCCATCCACAGACATGGGAGGATGTGAGCATCCCAGACCTTATTACCGCGTGGATCGTCCATTGTGTTCATCACGTCTTCATTCACGCGCTCGCGTTTCCATGACTGCAACCTGAGCATAACCGCGTAACGTTATATTTAACAACTCCGACTTACCGGTTCAGGTTCTCCGGAGCTTCTCGAAGGAAAACGCACGCTCGTGTCCCGGGGTGCTGCTTAATAAACGATCTACTCAGAGACCGCGACTATAAAGGCCGATGTTTTGAGAGAGCTCGTGTTAACCCCTTCCTTGTCTGTCTCTCTCTCGCTGTTGCTCCGTTACTGCCTCCCTCCTCCGTCCTCTCCCGTTACTAAGGAGACCCAGCGGGAATGATGCAGCGCGCATGCGCAGATGGGCCTTCTCCACAAACTGAAACTGCGCTTCTAGTTTATTTGCGATTTTTATAGTTATTGTAGATTTATTTTATCTATAGATCAAGATGAATAACGATGTCTTTATATATCTTTGTTTTGTTCAGTTTTTTTATAAAAAAAAAAAAAAATTATACGTTCGTCATCATTCCAGTGTGTAATTTGTGCACCAAATATGCACTGATGCTGATGTATTGGTATTATTGGGTTTGAATTGAAACAGTTGCTTTGTTTCCTTCTTGCTGTAAATGGGAGGACTACATATTGAGGGTTGAAATGGGGGGTGCATACTGTACATATCCTCAGAGCTGACTTCTAGTCGTTTTCATTTCAAATCCAGCGTGCTTGAAAAAACCTGACACTCCCAAAATGCATATAGACTGCGACAGACAGACAGACAGACAGACTGCCGTCAATAGTTTTTGACCCCCCTGCACTTTAGCATTTTTGGTTAAACCATTTTTTCCAAAAACAAACTGAGTCTAATTGGACAAGGCCTCAATCTTGATCACTCTAATTAAAGCTCTTGTAGCAAATAACATATATTTGTTTTAATATGGATAATATTGCTGCATATGAGTCGATTTATATGCTTAAATGGTTTACCTTCAAGTGCACCTGCCTTAAATAATACTAATTTAGAGTCCTCATCCAGTTAATAAATCCTTAAGTACAATAATTTAGGTTTTGGTGGATCACTTGTTTGATATTGCTCCTTATTTAATTGCCATTCTCTATGTATTCATATGGGTTCTTCAAAATATTCTCAAATGAGAGTATTGTAAAAGTATGGCAATCAGCTATGACACACACACAGACTGGCACAGCTCTCCCACAGCCCACAGGCCTACAAGACAACAGCCTTACAGACACAATAACGTAGCAACAGAAAACCAGTTAGCACTCAGACTTTTCCAGCTACAGCCTACTCACATTTTTACAGCTGTGTCCCATGTTGCACTCTCACATGCACCCTGTTTGCATGTGTGCAATCTCATTTGCTCACATTTACTCGATCGCATGTCAGCGTACTGTGCATGTTGGTGTACGTGGTGTCAGTGAGAGGCAAGCACTTGCCTGACAGCCTGTTTTATCATGTTTGGAAACATGCTTGTGTGCGACCTGATAAGATGTCTTTTTCCTAGACATAGGGTTAGTTATCATAGCGTTGGTGTGCAATAGCGTTGGTGTGCAATATAGTAGCAATCAGGGCTTGAAGTTAAGTTTGGTGCTCACTAGCTGCTGTGGCTAGATGTTTTCCAAGTTTAGTAGCCAGTTAGCATTTTCACGAGCCAAAACATCACCACAGCAAATGTAAGCGTACACATATTACATTTATAAAATACAAATGAATAATTTAATTTCGCAATTATTAATTTTACATACAACAATTAATACATACAACAATTGTGTGTGTGTGTGTGTGTGCAACTCAGCATTAGCTGGGTTCTATCTAAGCCACTTCCTTTGAATCATTTGTGGATATTTTATTTTTCTCTGATTCGCTCTTTTTTCAATTTGTGAGCACTGTCCTGTTACTATTTGACTTGGTCCACATTTAGCCTAGCGAAACTATGAGCTACAAGATAAACTGTCAGCAGAATGATGAAGCTGCGCAAAAAAATTGAGCATGCACAAGAAGACATATTGAAGATACATTGTATACTGTATAAAGTGTTTAGTAAATGAACTGAACCTGCAATTAGAAGTGAAGCAGGATGCTCAGGCTAATGTGTGGAGAATTTAGATTCTGAACCTGAACCTGACACCTAGTCCAGCTAATCATTGTGTTCAGGAGCAGCTGAGTATCAGAGTTCAGCTGAGTATCAGAGATTAAAGTTGAAACTTAGCACTGCAGAGAGTTAAATGTTCAGGAGCAGGATTGGAGATCCTGTTGTTATCTGCATATGAAAGTGGGCTCTAATATATTTATACGAACTGAACTTTCTTGTTCTTCCTACTTTTGACCATTAAATACAGTCAGAATAATTGATGAGGACACTGCAGAGTACTTGTATCCTTAGAAATATATTGCCAGTTGCTTTAATCTTATTTATCAGTTTTCAAATGTTGCGACAAGGTGAACTTATCATGTTACCCATTGCGTTTTATAATATTTTGGCCTGTACTCACCTATAAATGCATATATACCAGGACGTGACATAATCTCATGCTCACATTTCCTCTCCTCAGAAACAGATGGCTTGCCCAGTAGGGAATCGTCCTGTTGATTTAACTGAGGGAAATTCACTTGTTCAACTTTCAAACTGTCTTTAGCTCCCTCTTCTTTCAATAACTGTTCACATGCTTTGTCTGTACCATTGTCAGTTCTGGATTGGGGCGTCCATTCATCCGTGGAAAGTTCTGGTATGTCTGTATGTGTTTGCTGGTTGGGGTGAGTGTACAGGTCATGGGAGTCCAGCTGAATCACTGCATTATCCCTCTCATTCCTGGCTGCATGCGTGCTAGTCGATATATCACACTTTCTTTGTACCTGAGACCGTTTGTGTCTTCTCGTGTGTGTGTCTTCCTCTAGGGAACTTGTCTGACTTGAATTAGATTTGGAGGAATCGGTATCTAAACCAGTGTGGCTCTTTTGTGATGGTTTGGAAACATCCTTCTGTTGAGCCACTCTTCTCCCTGTTTGGTCAGAGGACGAGTCTTTCCTTCGTGCCTGAGTAGATATCAGATATGTGGACTCTCTGTCAGACACACTACCTGCTCCTTTGATCACACGTCTGCAGGTTCTGCTCTTCAAAGGGAAACAGACAGTCTGGTTGAGTTGTCTGGGTGTGTATGTATAATTTGATGTGGTGGTGTCTGATTCAGGTCTACAGATTCTGCCCAAATGACTGGATTCAGCAGAAGATCCATGACTCTTCAAAGGGAATCGGAAGCAGTCCCTCTGGTTGGTTTGACTTGGTGTGCTAATATGCGTATCTGCTTCTAAAGCTGTGAATCGAGGCTTCCTGTGATGATTAGATTCATGGTTTTCAGCAACACTGGTATTTAAACTAAACGAAGAGGGGTTGGTGTTCTTATAAAGTTCTGCAGTGCCTCTACTTATTACTGGCTGTGAATGCCCAGTGATTGGGCAGATGTGGATCTCTGGATTGCAATTTAGAGCTTTGAATGAGGATGATGCCGCCACTGTTTTGGATCGTTTTGGAGAATGTTTTTTGTCCTCCTTTTTAAAAGTAGGAGATACAAACTCTTCATGGTCTTTAGAAAACTCAGAAGACAGAGATATATGTGCTGGTTTGAGTTGACTGTCAGGTCTTGGACTGTTCTGAAGCTTGTTGGTGAGACTTGATATTTGATTGCCCTCCTTAGACTGATTTTTTAACAAAGCTTGGGTTATCTTTGATTTGGCCTTGTCAAATAAAAGTCTTGATCCAGGGCTTTCAATCTTCCCTGTTTTGTTTAACCCTAGGCGGGCTTTAATTAAGACAGGGTCCTGGGTTAGGTGTCTCCTTCTATAAAATGCAAGGTTTTGTGGTCCTCTTCCTATGTGTTTCAGGTTTTGGCAACTTATGTTTTCCTTCTTAGTCGCGATATCTCCTATGGATTTATCTTCCAAACTGACATCTTTTTGAAGCATGCCTTGGTACTGGTACCTAGGTAACTGTTCCTGTCTTTGCCTTTGCATTTGCTGAATTCTTGTGTTTGAGATGGGGATTGATTGAGCGCTCCTCTCACTTGATGGTGTTATTGTAAAATTTGATCGCTCATCGTCCATTGACCACTTTTTGTCCTGAATTACAGGGGAGTGGCATGGCTTGTTATTGTAAGTGGGTAACATTGAGCTGCGACCATCTTTGGCTCTCTCTGATTGGACAGAGGTCTTGACTGACACTGGTTTGGGTCCAATCAAAGATTGATCGATTGGAATGGAGTGCCTGGAGGATTCCAAAGTATCAGAAACAGATGTTGGTTTTCTGTGGAGAGAAGCAGCAATAATGCACAACAATTATTCACATCAGTTCCTGATGCCCAAGCAGACACTTTCAGGTTAACAGAGACAGAACATTCTGAGACAAGTACCTGCATGGAAATGCATGGGTTGAAGGATCCAGGGGACTCCCACGGTCACTGAATGAGGAGATGTGGATGGGCCTTTTCAGGATGACAGGGGAAGAAAGTGGTATAGAGCAAGGGGAGAGTCTAGTAGGGCTATGTGAAGCGAGCAGTTGGGAAGACGGAGAAAGCCTTGTAGGGGACGATGAATGGAGTGGCGGAGGGCAAGGGGAAAGCCGTATTGTAGGGGACGAAGAGGACAGCGGTGACGGACAAGGTGATGCACCCATAGGAGAGGAAGATGATGAAGCAGGTTGTGGAGATGGAGAAAGCGATGAAGGCGAAGATAAATTGATGAGAACCAGACTTGGGGAGAGACGAGCAGGAGAGCTGGATGAAGGAGAGGAAGAAAGGGTTTGGAGGGATGGAGAGAGACGAGTAGGGGATGCGGAGGATGGATGCTGTGGACAAGGAGAAAGTTTTGTAGCAGGGTGAGAAGAAACATATAGGGGACGTTCGGATAGGTTTGCTTGAGAGGAAGTAGTTGGGAATAATGATGATTCAGCATGATCTAGCTCACTACGGTTCATATTGTAGTACCCAAGAGTAGTGGGGTTTAGTCAAAGATTTATAGCACAATGCAAGGAATTGGAACGGGTTAAGATGTATTTTTAGGCAGCAAAAACCATGACAAGCAAAGGTAGTCTTGAAAAAGAAAGTCAGTGAAAGAGTGCAATAAAATTATATAGTCAAATATATAGAGAGGATTTTACACACATGGTTACTTCAATTAAAATCTTACTAAATGTAAAAACATTGTGCATAAAAGTTAAGAACCACATAATTTGCTCATATGAGAGAAATATTGTAGGTAAGATGAAAGAAAAAGAGGAAAGAGAGGAGCTAAAACTGACCTGTTAGTCTGCATCTCTCTGCTGGCTGGGAGAGATGGAATGAGAAAACAAGAGAAAAACAGGGCAACAGGAAGTGGTGGGTCCCAGAATCACATTCTCTCCATTCTTTTCAACTAAAGCCTCACTGTCTCACTCACCCACTCCTATCACTCCATGCTTGATAAATGATGGAGGGTGTGTGAAACTCCCGAATGATCGTGAAGAAAGAGAGTAGCAAGCAAGTCTTTATTTTATTTATTTATTTATTTTTTAAATAATTTTTTTTTAATTTTAATTTAATTAAAACTTATTTTGGCTTAAAACCTTGGCATTCTAAAACATGACCCATTTATTAAAGTAGATCGTTAATTGTGCCATTTATTGTGTGGAAATGTAATTCATAAAATAGGTGATTCCTGTGGTATTTATTATAAACATTTTTTTTCTCAAACTGTAGTTCAGCACTTCCAAAAACATTGATTCAGCAAACAAACATCTGAACTTAAAGAAACAGAATGTATTGCCAAATGAAAACTGCAGTGGAGCATGAGGTGAAAAAAATGTAATGTCCAATTGATATAGTGAGTATAAATGATTACATATAAGCAAGCACAGTATAGTAAATATAATATTTTTACAGTACAGATACAGTATATAGCTTGGGTTATCAACGTTTCTCAAATACATTTTCTCACATTTATTGAGCTTATTTGTTATACAGTAAATGACATTTCCTAACATGTATTAGACAACTACTAATGACTTATTGCAAAGGTTGACTTTCTTATCTTTAAGAAAAACCCCTAACATGATTCTAATTCTGTACATAGGGAGTAAGCTGTAACAGTCAAATCCCTTCTTCTTCACCTGATCAGATTTATTTGTTCACGTAAATGTATCCTATTCCATGCCTGTAATCATTTGGTTAATATGTCAGGTTGCCACATAGAAACATGTGGAATATAAAATATCTGGTTGAAATATATCAGATACAAACTAGATACGTAAAGAAAAAAACAAAACAGAAAAAGACGATATGTATATAAGCTCATTGAATTGTTTCAAACAATTAGTGGCAGTTCTACTGTTTAGTTACTTAGTGAAATTTGCCATAGACTTAGCCTACCAGAACAGTGCAAAGCTTGCATAATTAACGGACAAACGCATAACACCCTAAATCTGTCTTTTCTCAAAACATATAGACACAGTTGGGTGATATCCTGTAGGAAGATCCAGGTGCTTTAACTGTTCATATACCATTTGACCAGTCCATGTTATTGTTCCACAGCATTTTCCCCACATGCTGTAAAAATTGGTACCATATTCTGGAAACATTCTGTACTTCGAAAGCACAAACTGTTTAAGCTGTTAGTTTTAACAAGCTAGCATCGTAGTAGACTACCTGCAAACTGAGATCCTCCCAAACAAGACCAAACCAGATCTAAGTGTCTCTCTAATACCCATTCTTTCTTAGCCTCTTAGCGTTAACTAATTTCAACTAAACTATCAGAGGACTTTTAATGCAAAAGAACATCCATGGACATTTTGGTGGACTTGTCTTTTTTAATCGTCCGTTGGTCACTGATCTGAATCTGATCACTTCTCGGGTTCCTCCTCCACACGTCCTGTCATATGAGAGCACTGCTGTCGTCATCTCGGTGAGTTTTCAATGTGGGCACCAGAGGCTGGTGCTGGTGCTTGTTGCTCCACTTGTGAGCATCCTGAAGACCGGGCTCCAGGAAATAGAGGCAGGCCCCGAACCCGGCCAACACCAGCACAGAAACGAGCAGATAGACCGGGACGAACCAGTCCACAAACATCCAGGACATGGTGCTGTATATGGGGAGAGAAGGAAGATGTTGTATCTACTTTCTGAGAATCATGCAATAAACCCTGTTCAGTATAATTAAAGATGGTCCAGATTATAGAAGATGGTGCAATATTTCTAACATGAGGTACAGTTTTCTAAAGTATGTTGCAGTATTAACCATAAAACCCCCAAAAAGAGTGAGCATATCACGACTAGATGTTATACCTATATACATGGGCATTTCATGACTTTCAGCATACATGGTTTTAACACATGTTCATACGCTGCATGTAGCTTGGAATCTGCACATACCTGTGGTCGCTTTCGTATTCCTTCTGGTTGTGTGACTTCAGCCTGTGCAACGTGCTTCGCTGATGAGAACACCTGCGCTGCAGTATGACTATTAAAAACCGTGGTAGGCTGTGAAGGGGAGTGGAAAGATACAGCGTTCTGATGTACACGAGGGTCTGCTCTCCACACACACACACACACACTCTCTGAGTCAGGGCTGTGCCATCCCCATTCCACACAGGGGTATGTAACTATAGTAACAGCTCTGATTCTGACGAGGAAAGGGTGGGTGAGCGAGAGAGTCTTATATAAAGGATTTTTTGCCTTTCTGCCCCGCTTCCTCTGCCTCCTTCGCTCTCTGCAGTAGCTGAAGCAGAGTGATGCTATGATGGGATCCTGTCAGACATGACCAGCCAGTTATAAGGTGCAGGATGGTGCATGCTGGGTTTTTAGTGCAAACACACATCACACACACACACACACACACACACAAACTGCACTCCGACATACGTCACGCTCCAAAACAATCTACTGTTCTACTGTTAGATTGTGTAGCCTAAGGCACACACTACATGATTGGTAAAACACAAAGCAGATAATGGAGACAGTTTGCTTTAAAAATAGTTATTAAGATAAGTTATATTTCTGGGTGAAGTTCGACAAATTAAATACTTTTACCTACACTACAGGCCAAAAGTATGAAAACAACCAACTGATCCTTAGTTTCAGAAATGTTTTACAATGAAGTTAATTTGCTAACAGCCAACACAACACGTTTTATTGCCATCGAGTTGTTACCAAAGGTTTTTCTAGAATATTTTATAGGTTTGCAGCCATGTACTCTTTCACGGTCTTTGTTGATAACAGTCCCTAACATTTTCCATTTCTAAGTTATTTGCAAACTCCTAATCAGCAGTAAAGCAGGAGTATGAAACTTTTGGGGGATTTGAAGACCTCTCTGGTAGAAATGTGTTATTGCAAGCAACTGCAGAGGAACATTTTGTAACACGAGTTGTTTAATCTGAAGGTTACAAGTGGCAAGTCAATACCTTCAAAGGAGAATTAAAGTATTCACCATTCTGTCGTGACTGTCACTGTTACCGAGCACTAGGTGAAAGATTTAGGCCCTTATGTTAGTCAAGTCAATCCGAGAGCTGACAGTGAAGTTAGCCGTCTGAGCAGTTAGTTAGAAGAGGCTGTAAGAAAGAACGTAGTGCATTGGCGTCACACCCCAGACACTGTAACAAACACTGGAATTGATAGTAGCCGGGCCTTCTTTTGTGCCCAGGATTGTGGCGTGATGACGTACAATGCGCATATCCAAAAAACTTGTGCCAAATCTGACCCAACAGCCCTGACTGTGAATTATTGTTACAGGCTTGCCAGGAGGAAAAAAATTTCTCCCCTGACTCAATAATGCTATTTTTTTTAACCTTTGTATTAAAATTAAGCCTTCAGGAGTATAGGGGACACAGAGTGATAAATTACCAAATATACAGTGAATATGGAAAGTTTTCAGACCCTTTCAGGTTTTCCACATTTTGGTATGTTTCAGACTCATCTTAAAATGAATTCAACTAATTTTTTTCTCGTAAATCTACACACAATACTCCACAATGACAAAGCAAAAACAGGTTTTTGTAATGTTTTGTAAATTTATAAAAAATTAATTTACATAAGTATTCAGACCCTTCACTTAGTACTTGGTTAAAGCACCTTGAAAGGGCCTGAACTTTCCGTATGCACTGTATCTATTAATAAGTCAATCAATAATTACATCAATGCTTTATCAAAGAACATTTATTGAAGGATATATTAAAGGGTATATTAATGAATATATTTTTTTATTTTCCACTATCAGGAGCACCTGAATGTGAGAATATAATGTGATCAGGGTTGCAATAAAAATTAAATTAAAAATTATTTCGGAATTAATTAGTTCTACATTAAAGCTGCGGATATTTAGTCAAATATTTTTTTCTCTATGATTCTATACATTTGTCTGTAGTGTACATGTCAACACATGACTACTGTGAATGACTTTACATGGAGCGCATAACCCACACACACATGCACACACTCATGTATGGTAAAACCGATACAGATACAGACTCAGATAAGGTCACAGTGGAACACACTGAGACACACACAGCAGTTTTTTTTTATTGTGAGTGCACTGAAATGTTTCAGAATCAGATTAAGGCACGGCCTATGAATAAAACACTTTAGACCTTGTTATCAGTAATAAAATTACAAAACAATTCAATTAGTTTAGTTAATCAAGAAACTGATACTTATATACATATACTATGCTATAATATGTAGCATAGTATGTATTTCTAACTTCCGAAATGATATAATATACATTTGGGTAGGTGATCAGCAATTCAATGTACGAAAGCAGTCAACGATTAAATTTGATACAGTGTGATTTTGTATTGTGCAAGCGGTTTGATTTTAATTGAAAAAAAAAAAAGGTGTTAGCTTGGAGAAGTAGGTCACACCTCCTTCACCAGGACTAAGAGACACAGAGAGGCATGTAGGGCAAGATAGAAAAAGAGCAAGGTGCCAAAGGAGATTCATTTGAAATAATTTCTAAATTACAGTATAACTGTAATAAAAAAGACATGTAGGTTTGGCATTGGACGTCAACCATGATTGGTTCTCAACTTTTTCCAGATACACGCTGTTTTGAATTGGTGTAGCCAATCACAAATACTGAGACCAATGCAGCTGATTTTAACAGGTTAATTTTTACACCCTTATAAGTGGAGTCAGCGAATCTTCTGCTCATCAAAATATCTCCAGGCTCTGTAAACAGGAGCAAAAACAAATGATGAGGACCACCAACTACCAACCAATCAGGACAAGGAGGGATCTCTACTTGCCTGTCAATCATGTTGCCTGTCAATTCAGATAGCTTCGCATCTTGCACTAGCATCCTGCTGTTCTAGCCTAGGCCACGCATGTGCATGTGTTTTAGGGCATGGCTTTGGAGGGAACACTGAAGGGAGGGGCTTAATTTGTTTGGTTCTTAAAGTATCAAAACTGATGCCAAAATCCCTAAACATGCCTTGAAATATTAGTCTTTAGTAGTTTACTCAATTCTTCCCTCTTAGCTAACTTCCTATAGATTCTCACCACTCTCTTCTTCCTCACCCTACCACCTCCCTGTCTCGCCCCAGACTTCTCCTTACATCTCTCAGTCCTCCAGTGGGCATAAGTGTATCACACTTAGTTATGAAAACACAAAATAACATTTAAATCAGCAGGAACAAATAAGATGTTTCCTCATATTAATAAACAGTTGAGGTGAGTATGCCTGGGTCTGAAAGTGCATACATGAATCATAATTTGGGAGCATGACTGACATCAAACGCATTGGCAGTGTCTTCAGACGTCTGGGACTGCAGGAAGTCAACGATGATGGGTGCCACGAGCTCAGGGTTGTTCAAGTGCACGTGATGATCTCCTTCCACTGTCACAATGGTGCTCTGACAGAGAAAGTGAGAGAAAGAGAGACAGAAAGGATGCTGAGGAAATGTGTCCACGTGTATGAGATGGAGCACATGAGTGAAGAGAGGTAGGAACTCACTTTTTTGTCTGACCAGCCCTTTAATACTGGACCAGCTAACTCCTCAGGTTGGGGAAAGGTCTTCTCCAAACCCTGGCTCGCCCTGAAACCAACGCAGCCATCAAGAATATGCTAAATGGATCACACTTTAAGGGTTAAGGGTTAATGATAAGGCTCACATATTAGTCCAGTCAACCCAATATTTTAGGGCTTCAAGCTGGGTAGCAGAGGGTTACAGGTTTGATCCCCCTATTGTGATGTGAGAGTGGATTTAAAAACTTTTGAAGAGCAGCAAGAAAAATATTTAATTTGCCAGCATGTATTCCACTCTGCATGACACCGTCTGATTTCATTAATGAGCTCAACTCCTTAACAAGCAGTGGAACATCATCGGGTGCTGTGAAGCTTCATTTAAACCAAAAATTACAGGACTACCTGCCGCACTCCACATGGATTACAAAGGCTCAAGTATCTCTAACTATACAGTAATAATAATTGTTTGTGAACAGACTCACCGCAGTACGAGCACTTTAGCTTTTATCTGCGCCTGCATCTGTAGACTCTGCTCCAAAGTGATCCGCGTAACGTTCATCTGAAATAAACCAAGTACTATTAGTGTGTTCGAACAGAACAACACTTACAGAATACAGTTGAGTGCAAAAGTTTGTATCCCCCTTGGTTTCTGGGTGAAAAATGTACCTCTATTTTACAGTCTATCTATAAAACAGAATTCCATGTTGATTTAGTGTTTTCCTATTTAAAACCTGTTACAACATAAAACCTAAATAATATAGCAATCAAGTCCCAGTCAGTAGTTATCTTTATTAGCAAGCTCAAAGGTTTGCATCCCCGTTGACATGCTCTAGATAGTTTATTTGAATGCGCCTCATAAAGATTTCTAAAGACTTAAAGCAGTCAATAAATGTTTACTTTGTTCGATCTTATTGTAGGCATGAATACAATAGCTCAAACGGGCTCAAGCTTCCAAGCTGTTTTCTGTGAGCTACTTAAAACCAAACCTAAAAACCTAAACCAGGAAATAATGCCCTTTAGAGCTGGAGAAGGGTATAAGAAATATCACAGTGTTTTGGGATTTCATTATCAACAGTGAAAACCATCATTCAGAATTGGAAGAAACACAGACACAAAGACGCGACTGAAGAGAAAAATAACTGAGAAAAAACTGCCGGAGACATCTGCAAAAATCCAAAACAAACAGTAGTAGACCTGAAAATGTCCTTAGAGGCATGTGGGAATAGAAGTCCACACTTATATCACATTCAGAAACATAATTTTTGATCATTTTTGTTACCTAAAACCGAACTCATATTAAATGTCTTGTTGATTTTATTATATCACTATAACATACACTAGAAGAGTTATTTCAGAATATTGAAAATTGAAATAGGGGCAAAGATAGCTCAGTGGTTAGGGCACTGGGCTACTGATCAAAAGGTCGTGGGTTCAAGCCTCAGCACTACCAAGCGTCCACTGTTGAGCCCTTGAGCGCTCTGACCCCAGCTTACCAACATGCTGGGATATGCGAAGAATGAATTTCACTGTACTGTACTTGTATATGTGACAATAAAAAGGCATTCTATTCTAATAGTTAAAACAATACAGAAAGGTAATGAATAGAAAACTAAGGCTATATTCACATTAGGAAGTTGAAGTGGCTCAAATCCATTTTCATTGCCTTAATGTGATACAAATACCATTTCTAGAGCTGCCTGAATGCATACATTTAAATTAAATATGAAAATTAGATCTGATACATGCAAATACGTAACGAGAACGGTCAGATTGGAATCCATGGGTGTTTTTTTATATTACGCTCCACTGTGCATGCGCATGTCAAGGATGACTTTTCTCCCGCACTCACACATCTCTCAGCACAGAAATACCAGTAACATTTGCAACAACTGCAAAAGCTCTTCAACTTCTTGCCTTGATCATGAACAGCTGACGAGCTGTCAGCTGATGTCCAAAACAAATTATCTCTACAATGAAGGCTTGTGCTGCTAGTTCATTCATTTATCCCTACTGCAAAGATGGCTCGTCTTACAAATATGGCATTTTTATTTTTGTTGTTGTTGTTCATGATTCATGTGGATCAGACAAGCAACGTAATTGATTTGAAAAAATGTGCGCATGTGGGTCCTATCAGGGCAGAGATGTGTTCACACTAATGACAGATCTGAGTCACTTCCAAACACAATCATGAACCAACAAGGCAGAAAAAAACAAATAAGACGAAGAACTGAGCAATAAGGCTTGTAATGTGAACATAGCCTAAATATAATGACAACAAAGTGGTCTGTCAACCATCACTGAAAAACATCCAGGTCAGAAGAAAAAAACAAGAAAAAAACATCTTACTAAAAATGGTGACTCACCAGATTAATTCTGACGTCTCTGGTGAACGCCAGCCCTTCAAGAGAAAAAAATAAACAATGTAAAAATGGACTCGATGAAATTAAAGACAACCTCTCCAATTAGCTACATTCATCCCATTCATCTTCTCAATGTTGTCGTGACTAACACACACCGTTTAGGGATTTTCCTGTTCTAACACGCCTTAGGGCTGTTTTATACTTCTGTGTCTGCGAATCTGTGAACATGTGGGGGGGTTGTGCTCGTTTGTTTGAATAGGTTTCTGCCAACATACCTGCACGTAATGTGAACATGTGCACTAGAATGTACAGAAAGAGGAACGTCACACGTTTTACTGTAGTACAGAGAAAGGAGAGTAGAAGAATTTAGTGATTTACAATGTAGTACTTGGTGAACACGTTAAAATATATGTAAAATGTAATGCACGCCTCCGGATCTTCTTCGCCCAAGGATTTTGCTGTCGGCCTCCGCAAGCTAATTGTCACTTCCCTGTTTTTGTAATTTTGCTTTTGCCATATAGTTCTGATTTGGGTGGAGTACCTGCTCTACCAATCAGCGTTTGCTTGACGCACAGCACCATAGATTCGCACAACATGTAATTGAGATTTTGTAGATAGCTCATATCTCAATGCAGATGTGCTCACGTGCATCTTCGCAGAAGTATAAATCAGCCCAAAGTCAACAAACTTGCTAATGAGCTCAAGGCTTTGCTGGTGTAACAAGTGTGTCTACTGAAGTGGAAGAGGTGTTGCGATTCATAGTTAAGTGTGAACAGCGGACACGTGAGGTGAATGGGTGAAGAAAGAGTGGAAATCACGAGGAACATCTAACCTCTGTCCACCTCTTGGACTCCTCGTTCTAAAAGGATCTGCAGTGCCTGATCCGAAAGAAACGGGTTCGCTGCCTTCAGCCTGGAAAAGAACGAGAAGATGTTGAGCCAGGAGATGAACATGGACAGACATGGGCGTAATTCCTACCTAAACAAAAAATAAATGAAGTTCTCTGACTTCCAAGTTTGATTAAATGATGGAGTAGGTTACCTTTCTTTGGCCGTCTCATGGGTGTAGATCCTTTCTATCCTTTCGGGCATCTTTTTTTCATACTCAATCATTTCCTCAATCCCTTTGTTCATGATCTTGCTAATTCTTTTCTATGGAAACCAAAAAATGAGCAATAATTAACCAACCAAAATATTTGTCAGGTATCGAACTGTTTTATCAGAAAGAAAAAGGTTTGCTTTAGTAATTGTTATGCAATTAGTGGACATAATATAACACACATTAATTTACATATTAGAATGCGTACAGAAATAATTGTTATTTTTATTTGTTTTATATCATGTGTTATGTTATGTTTGTACCACATCTGTAGGGAGAAATCCATAGGAGTCCAGGAGCACTATTGCCTCCACCATGTTCGGGTACAACGCACTGAACTGACCAAAAACAGAACAGCTGTTAATAAACATGTACATGCTATAGTGATCCCACACACGGCACAACTACTGGAATTTTGTCAGACATCTGATATTTTTACTTTAGCATTTAATTATACTTTTTTTTTTAAAAGGAGTAAAAAAAAAAAAGAATCATTTAACACAATTCAGTTAACAATATTATTTTAATGTGTCTTTACCTTTTTACAGTCTAGTATTAAATGAATGCCTATTTGTTTTAATTTATAATTTTTTGGGCTCTTTTCTTCCAGGTTGTCATGTTCTGTTTTGATTTTTACACTTTGATCTGCATTTTAAATGTATGAAAGGTGCTGCATAAATAAAGTTATTATTATTATCATTATTATTAGTAGTAGTATTAAGGCCTTACCAGTCCAGCTATGTTTCCACCTGTAGAGTGAACAGAGATAATATGAATTGATACTTAAGTTCTGTGAGATCAATAGGGCAGATCAATAATATCTAGATTAAATACGTTGTGTATAATTGGTGTAAAAGGGCACACAAAGCAAACATCAGCCATGCAGATAGATTACTCATTAAACTCATAGTATGCGTGGTGTCAAGGTCATCAAGTTCAAGTTCAAGTTCAAGTAGGTTTTTATTGTCATTTCTCCATATACCTCCTATACATTGAAATGAGATGTCGTTTCTACAGGACCATGGTGCAACATGCAACAATACAGCAGCACGTTATACAGGACTACATAAAGTGCAAAGACACGACAGTGAGGACGAATTCATATTTCATCGTGACTACTGTCACCCAAATACACCCAAAGTATGATTTCACTGCTCGCATATACCGATGGTCAGAAAGGACATTTCAATGAGTAACTACAGAGGGATTAATAGTGCAAAAGTGACTGGAGTCTGAAGTTATAAAATGTGAGAATGTTTTTTAAAATCCATTTCAGTGCCCATGCGTTTCAGCAGCAGTAGAATATAAGTATAAGTATAAGACATCTAATTCAAAGGTGGAGAAAAACATGTTTGTCGGTCATATAAACAAAACAGATCATTTCCAAACTGAAGACATATTTGAAGACTACATGAAGAAGGAAACATGGAATGGGCAGGCAGGCATTCACCTACCTGACCCTTTCTAAACATTATCTCAATTTAATGCAATGCATGTGCATGCTTGAAGTCCATAAAGGATTAAATCTGCTCTAAAGACAAAGGAGACACCAATTCCTTAAAATTAGCAATTTGGGACTAAACATATAGCTTGGTGTCCATTATATTAGTGGAGTCTGAAAAATGGTGGTCCATCATTTTGTTATATTCCTGTATTCCTGTCCAATAGAGAAGTCTATGTGTAAAACAACAGCTAATAGAAATAAGACAGTAATATAATAATAGATGTGATATAGTAAAATTACAGTACGAGTGAAAGAGTGATGTTGGAAGAAGCATGAATTTCAGCTCACCCATACTGTGGCCAATTATGGAGAAGCGTTTCCACTGAAGAGCTGCACACAGAAATACAACGTTCGTGGATCAATGCTAAATTTCTTTTAATATAAATCATAAAACTCATCGATGTCATCAGCAGTAGCATGTACAGCAGTCGTCGCCATATCACGAAAGAACAATGTAATAGAAAACCTACTAAAGTCTACCTATACCTTATGGCAATGTGTTTACAGGATAAGCTTTGATGCATTCATTAGAGAAGCAAACATGATGCACTCAGACCTTCCACGACGCGCCGCACGTCTGCGATATAAGCAGGAAACGTGTAGAAAACGCCTGCAGGTCTGTGAGAGGAGAAGCCATGACCTGGTAAATCTATAGCCACACACCTCCAATCTGAGAGAGAAAGAAAACAAGATGATCACATAGATAGATAGATAGATAGATAGATAGATAGAAAGAGATAGAGATAGATAGATAGAGAGAGATAGAGATAGAGAGAGAGCGAGATAGATAGATAGATAAATAGAGGTAGATAGAGAGAGCGATAGATAGATAGATAGATCGATAGAGAGAGAGAGAGATAGATAGATAGAGATAGATAGAGAGAGAGATAGATAGAGAGCTAGATAGAGCGATAGATAGATAGAGAGCTAGATAGAGCGATAGAGAGAGAGATAGCTAGAGATAGATAGATGCACAGATAGGCAGATAGACAGACAGACAGACAGATAGATAGATAAATAGACAGACAGACAGACAGACAGATAAATAAACAGACAGAGAGACAGATAAATACACAGACAGGCAGATAGACAGACAGATAGACAGACAGATAAATACACAGACAGGCAGATAGACAGACTGATAAATACACAGACGGACAGAAATACAGATAAATACACAGACAGGCAGACAATAGATAGATAGACAACAGATAGATAGATAGACAGACAGACAGATTGATAGACATACAGACAGTTAGATAAACAGACAGACAAATAGACAGAAAGATAAATACACATACAGACAGACAGAGAGACAGATAAATAAACAGACAGACACAGATAAATACACAGACAGGCAGATAGACAGACAGATAGACAGACAGATAAATACACAGACCAGCAGATAGACAGACAGATAAATACACAGACGGACAGAAAGACAGATAAATACACAGACAGGCAGATAGACAGATAGATACACAGACATACAGAAAGATAGATGGATAGTTAGACAGAGAGATAGACAAACACAGATAGATTGATAGACAGTTAGATAAACAAGAGAGATAGGCAGATTGATAAAGAGATAGACAGATTTATAGACATACAGACAGTTAGATAAACAAGAGAGACAGCCAGATTGACACAGACAGACAGACAGACAGATAAATAAACAGACAGACAAACCGGCAGACAGACAGCTAAATAGATAAAGAACTGTAAAGACGTGTGCATGCTTCATACACTTATCTGATCAATGGGAATGGCCTAATAATATAGTGTTATCGTACAGTATATAGTATAACATTAGTAATATATGATAATATGACCATAATGTACCAGCAGGTAGCAGTGGGATCAGAGTGTTAAAAGATCCGCTGTTGTCAGACCAGCCATGCAGGCAGAGCACAGCACGCCCGTGATCAGGACCCCAAACCCGGCCTCTCATCTCACCCCAGGGGACAGACATCTGGAACTCAGACACTGTCACAGCAAGACAAATGGAGTTATAGTTTATACCTCACAACAGTGTGTGTGTGTGTGTGAGTGTTTATTTACTGGAGTTACAGTTTATACCTCACAACAGTGTGTGTGTGTGTGAGTGTTTATTTACTGGAGTTACAGTTTATACCTCACAACAGTGTGTGTGTGTGTTTGAGTGTTTATTTACTGGAGATACAGTTTATACCTCACAACAGTGTGTGAGTGAGTGAGTGAGTGTGTGAGTGTGTGTGTGAGTGTGTGAGTGTGTGTGTGTGTGTGTGTGTGTGTGTGTGTGTTGGAGTGTTTATTTACTGGAGTGTGTTTTATGTCAGGCCTGATTATTGTTACAGGAATACCCAGCTCAATAATTACACACAGATGCGCGCTTACTTCCAGACAATTCTGCATGTCATTACAATACAATACCAGGCCAAATAACCTCAAGGAACGAGGAGTTTATCATTGTTACAATTTGACATTAAAAATAAAATGACATGATTTCTCTCACCTGTTTGTTTCATCGTTGCTGTGGCCAAATGCCTGACACTTTTCAGTGTCTGAATCATGCTTTACACACACACACACACACACACACACACACACACACACACACCCTTTGGTGAACTTGAGGTGCGCTCCTGCAGGGAACAGAGGAAGAGCTGCTCGGACAGGGACAGACAGCCACGCACTGACCGGACAGACAGGGACAGACAGCCACGCACTGACCGGACAGACAGGGACAGACAGACACGCACTGACCGGACAGACAGACACGCACTGACCGGACGGACAGACACGCACAGACCGGACGGACAGACACGCACTGACCGGACAGACAGACACGCACTGACCGGACTGACCGGACAGACAGACACACACTGACCGGACGGACAGACACACACGCACTGACCGGACAGACAGACAGACAGACACTGACCGGACAGACAGACAGACAGACACTGACCGGACAGACAGACACACACTGACCGGACAGACAGACAGACAGACAGACACTGACCGGACAGACAGACAGACACACACTGACCGGACAGACAGACACACACTGACCGGACAGACAGACAGACAGACACTGACCGGACGGACAGACACACACTGACCGGACAGACAGACAGACAGACACACACTGACCGGACAGACAGACACACACTGACCGGACAGACAGACAGACAGACAGACAGACACTGACCGGACAGACAGACAGACACACACTGACCGGACAGACAGACAGACAGACACACACTGACCGGACAGATATACAGATAGATAAACAGATAGATATACATATAGACAGACATATAGATAGATAGATAGATAGACAGACAGACAGACAGACGGACAGACAGACAGGTAGACAGACAGACAGACAGACAGACAGACAGATAGATAGATAGATAGATAGACAGATAGACAGATAGATAGATAGATAGGTAGACAGATAGATAGATAGGTAGATAGATAGATAGATAGATAGATAGATAGATAGATAGATAGACATATAGGTAGATAGATAGATAGATAGACATAGACAGATAGGAAGACAGATAGAGTAGATAGATAGATAGATAGATAGACAGGTAGATGGATAGATAGATAGAAAGACAGATAGATAGATAGATAGATAGATAGATAGATAGATAGATACAGAGACACAAGATACAGAAAGAGACAGATAGATAGACACAGATATAGACAGGTAGATAGATAGATAGATAGACAGACAAACAGATAGATACATACAGACAGATAGATAGATAGAAAGATACAGAGACAGATAGATAGACATATAAAGATGCAGATAGATAGACAGAGACAGATAGACACAGATATAGACAGATGGGTAGGTAGATAGACAGATAGAGACAGAGATGGACAGACAGACAGATAGATGGACAGACAGAGAAAGATACAGAGACAGATAGACAGACAGAGACAAATAGACAGACATAGATATAGAGACAGAGACAGATTGGTAGGTAGATAGACAGACAGAGGCAGATAGACAGACAGGTAGATGGATAGATAGATAGATATAGAGACAGAGGTAGATGGACAGACAGATAGAATAATGTGAGGTCTCTTAGGTCTTCAAACCACGAGCTCCAGATTCAGTGAGCATTTTATTTATTTATTTATTTTTAAACGTCTTAACGTCACTTTTCCAGCCTTGCTTTTACGAGCCCGCAGTCGTAGTTGTTAATGTGTTTTTATTAGTTTTTATCGTGCCTTGTTTTATTGTTTTGTGTGTCTCTTTTTATAAGGTTTATAAAAGTGCAATACAAATAAAAATGACTTGCTGACTACTGATGAGTTTAAGACCCTGAGATTTTGGAAGTGTTTAAGCGGATCATGATGGTGCCAGATTTCCTCCCACGTTAATTAACAGCCATTTATTCCGTTACATGAAGAGCAATTAATTATAATTCACCAGAGACTGGATATTTCCTGGCTTTTTGTGGGCGGCTTGGAAAACTGGTCTGAAGGTTGATCGTGGCTTATTTGCTCAAAACTACACGAAAATAACACTTTAATTAAATCATATTTGAAACAAAATATAAGAAAACAATCCAGTATTTGCATGTGGCTGCTTCTGTTAGCGAGCTCGTGTTCTATAATATATAATTCTCAATGACTTCCTGTTTCCTGCTTAAAGACTTCCATATATGGACGCAAAGAAAAGCCAGCATTCCCACCATGGCCTTCAAGCCATGCCCACTCTGAGCCGGTGTCATCTCCATATATGGAGCTAGTTTTTAAATATTAATAGTAAATATTATAAACATTTCCGTCTGCCATTTTTATAAAGAAACCGCGATGGATCGCTGCAATGCCTTCTGGGTAAACTGTGCCCCTGACGTCTACAGTGATGTTGAGTTGATCCCTCATCTAACGAACTTCACTCAATAGAAGGGCCCTTAAGATGTCGAAGGGGACATGTCGGGGAGGAAGCAACACTTAAAAGTGTGTATTCACGTGCACGCTATCTGTGTGTGTGTGTGTGTGTGTGTGCAGCATCTCCTGGACAAGTTCCTGATCCGCTCCACGTCTCCAGCCGAGAGTCAGGTGTTCTACCTGAAGATGAAAGGAGATTATTTTCGCTACCTGGCTGAGGTTGCCACGGGAGACAACAAATCCAGTGAGTTTACCATTTCAACTTCTACCACTTTATCTTCTCTTTGTTAGACGGACAGACAGACAGATTACAGTGATGGACATGTAGACCGACAGATGGACAGACAGATTACAGTGATGGACATGTAGACAGACAGACAGATTACAGTGATGGACATATAGACAGATTGCATTGATGGACATGTAGACAGACAGATAGACAGATTACTTTGATAGACAGACAGATTGCATTGATGGACATGTAGACAGACAGCTAGACAGACAGATTACATTGATGGACAGACAGACAGACAGACAGACAGATGGATGGATGTATATAAACAGATAGTTTGATGGATGGACAGACAGACAGATGGACAGGCAGGCAGACAGACAGATTCACACACACACTCACTCACTCTCTCACACACACTCACTCTCTCACACACACTCTCACACACACTCACTCTCTCACACACACTCACTCTCTCACACACCTACTCTCTCACACCCACTCTCACACTCACGTGCAGTGACTTGCCGGTTGAGTCAGAACAGTGGAGCAGGTCTCAGCTTGAGTCTACACTCATGAGGTAATGAATGAAGGAGAGTCAGAACGTCTGATTTACTAAAACACCAAAACTCACTGCAACGCAAAATTATTTATTAAAGCTCATCTGCTCAATAACACAAATAAACCCAGGTAGTGTAGCGTTCTGTTGTGGGACTGCTGTAACGTTTACAACATGTTCGCAACTATGACCAAGCGCTACTTCTGTCATGTTGCACAATATATCAGCACAGCTAGTCACCTTAAATTCACTTTTTTATTCATGGTGGGTTATAGTTTATAGCTAGTTAACCTAGTTAGCTAATGTTAGCGTTTGGTTTTCATGTTTCTCGAAAAAAAATCCCTGCTGTGGCACTTCCGTCGCTGCTCTTTTAAAAAACATAAAACATAAAACATCCCCTTTTCCGTTAACTATTAACTGTTGTATTTTCCAGACTGCATTAATGTAGCAGGCATTTTTAGTCCTCATAATGTTTGTTCTGTCTCTGAAGCTGCACTTCAGCACCCCCTACTGGTGTAGTATAGTTTAGTGTTTGGCTCTTAGTGTTGCCATACCTCAGCGCTGATTTTTAGCGTCATGTTAGCACCAAGGTTTAAGTAACTGCTGCTGTAGCATGTAAACACACTAACAAACGAGGCTAATGCTAAAATTATGTACACTTTGCCGGAAAAAGCTGCAGCACCTGCACCAGAGAGCAGACAAACAAAACAAAAACATGTCTATGCAAAACAGGGGTCTGTATAAAATATTGGTGTTGCTGTTGGTGAACATCTGCTCTGCTTCAGGCCTCTTTTTTGTCTGATTTATAAGGATTTTATGTCCCCCCTTCACCAGGCATCGTCGAAAAATCCAAGGACGCATATCAGGGCGCGTTTGACATCAGCACGGAGAACATGCAGCCCACTCATCCGATCCGGCTCGGCCTGGCGCTCAACTTCTCCGTCTTCTTCTACGAGATCCTCGGCTCGCGCGAACAGGCCTGCGAACTCGCCAAGAAGGTGAGGAAACCCTGCTACGCCTTACAGCAGGGCTGTGACCACACATCAGTATAAATGATAAAGGACTTTCAGCCTCCGTTTATTTTCAGTAAGAAGCTGTGAGAAGTTCTCAGATTTTGAGGATCGCGTCAGTGTCGGATGTCCAGCTTGCTCGCTCGCGCAATCTGTGTCGCAAACTTAATTGACACAGAAGCAGAACGTTTTTTATGATGTAGTTAATCTTTCTCAGATAACATAAGAGCGCAGTATTCCCTACTCGTCAGTATTCCGTACTCTTTAGTATTCCATACACTTCGGTATTCCCTACGCATCGGTATTCCGTATGCTTCAGTATTCCGTATGCTTCAGTATTCTGGACGCGTCAGTATTCCGTACACTTGACTTTTTCCCGTTAATAAAACAGTAAAATAATAAATCACACTTGTGGGTCATGTATTTAAATATAAACTGGTGGTGTTGTTATTTATTCCTTTTTCCATCCAAACCGTTTATAAGAAAATCCACAAGCTGTAATTTACCTTAAACTTTTATGAGATGGTGACGGACCACCGACATGACATGAACACTGCGGGTGGGGGGGTGAAAACTTTTAGCCTTGACTGATTAAGCGTTCATGTCAGCGTACACTTCAGTGTTCATTTAACAATTCTCCACTTCAGATGTGAGGAAATGATTGAAATAGAAAGTTTTTTACACAGAGAATACAACGTAGTGTTTTTATATTAGATATTAAAGAAGTATTCAAATGTAATTTCACTTTAAAACAGACAGAATACTGACGCCACGCACTGTACGGAATACTGACGCCACGCACTGTACGAAATACTGACTGTACGGAATACTGACACCACGCACTGTAGTATTTATAGTTTTAAATTTATTTATAGTCAAATATTTTGTTTTACTTCACTATGTAGCCAGTGGGTTTACAATAATGGTGCGATCTGCGTTCGACGAGCTGTGCGTAGCATTACTGTCGCTATGGTTACCAAGAAAAGCCTTGCATCGTGATGAGGAAAGTATAGATGAAGACGCGGCAAAGAAAAGCTATTTTTATAAAATGAGACGTACACAAACCGTGTCCCCCGTTTTATCCCAAATGTAGAGACAAACTGCGGTGGTATAACTCCACCCCTTAGGCCCCCGCCCCCGTCCCCTAGGGCCTTGACATTCGTTTATTTAAACCTGACATCACGGAGCTTAACGATATCGTCTGAAGCAGATTTACGCAGGTTTTTACAGAAAAGATTTTGGGTGACATAGACTTCCACTACTTGCTCCTTCAGACAGCAGACATTTCTCGGCTGATCGACTACATTTAGAATAAAAGGGACGTTCCGAAAAATTCCTGGAGATACATTGTTTCTTTTCCTTTCATGTCTTTAACAATGTATCGACGTTCGCTTCTTTTTCGCTTTTGATGTTTAGGCTTTCGATGATGCGATCGCTGAGCTCGATCAGCTGACCGAGGACTCGTACAAAGACAGCACGCTGATCATGCAGCTGCTCCGAGACAACCTGACAGTGAGCTCAACCTGTTTGTTTTTAGCAGCTTTACTCATTTAAATTTCTCAGAATAATTTTTAAATATAATTGTGGTGTTTATTTATTTATTTTTAGAAAATGCAGTGTTTTTCTGGGTTTTTATTTATTGTATATTAATAGGATTAACACCCGAAAGTAACAATTAATTATAATATATTTTAATTTTATATACTTTTATATATATATATATATATATAATTATATATTATATAAAATTATATTTTATTTAAATTTTGATTAAAATTCTATTTAAATTTTAATTCAATTTTAATTTAATTATAATATTAATTATAAAATATATTATAATGATTAACACCCTAAAGTAACATAATTAATTATAATATATTAATACGATTCACACCTTAAAGTAACACAATTCATTATCATATTATAATAAAATTAAACCTATACAACAAATCTTTATATAAAATCTGATATATAGATTCTCATAAGATGAAGCTAAATTTGCAAATTTGAGGAAAAAATAAAACGAGTGTAATAATAAAGTGAACTGAAGGCAAAAGACGTTCTGTAACGGAACAAACTGGCAGAACCAACTGGCAGAACCGGGGCTCTTTATATGCTTTACTATATTTATATATCTTTATAAACAAATTTCTTTTGCACGTTAATTTCCAGAAAATAAAGGAAAACAATGAAGGGGATAAAAACAACAACAACAAAAACCCCTCTGGTGTTGTAACGCATCTTAAATAAGAATAAAGCCAACAGAATGATGATGTCATCAGCTAGGTAGAGCGCTAATATGTGTGTGTGTGTGTGTGTGTGTGTGTGTGTGTTCTGTCTCTCTCTTTTTCCAGCTGTGGACTTCAGACAATCAGGAGGAGACGGAGGAGGGACGGGAAAACTAAAATAAAAACAAACACCACATGGAGAAACGGCGAGAACCTGACACACACACCAGCCGCTGCCATTCGTGTGTGTGTGTGTGTGTATGTATGTGTGTGTGTGCAGAAGGGGCGGGGCTTGGTCTGGAGATTTGTTCATTCCTTGGGGCACCAATTGGAGGATTTAATAAACTGCGTGTGTGTGTGTGTGTGTGTGTGTGTGTGTGTGTGTGTGTTACCCAGGTCGTTGTTGTTCATCATGCTGTGTGTGTGTGTGTGTGT
>JAOUQW010000025.1:6477975-6480832 GCA_028565825.1 Olivaichthys viedmensis | reverse complement strand
AAAACACCATACTAAACCTTACTTAAATAGTATAAAACTCATACTAAACCTTATTTAAATAGTATAAAACTCATACTAAACCTTACTTAAATAATATAAAACACCATACTAAACCTTACTTAAATAGTATAAAACTCATACTAAACCTTATTTAAATAGTATAAAACTCATACTGAACCTTACTTAAATAGTATAAAACTCATACTGAACCTTATTTAAATAGTATAAAACACCATACTGAACCTTATTTAAATAGTATAAAACACCATACTGAACCTTATTTAAATAGTATAAAACACCATAATAAACCTTACTTAAATAGTATGTCAAAATATTGGTGTTTATTTGAACATTATTTAAGTTAATCTTCTTCTTCTTGTTGTTGTTTAAAAAAATAAAATAATAATGTATAGGTAAATAGTTAATAGTGTTCATTCCTGACGGGGTATTAAGATGAAGGTACTGTAGAATCGTACAGAAATGGGACTGGTGCGTACTGTGCTCGAGACTTTTATTTTGTAGTGCGTTTCTCTCCCTGGATCTCGTTCACAGACGAAAGCAGCTAAAGCACCAGGTAAGCACAGTTTTGGACAATATATTGCGTTCTGTGTGTTGTTGTTTCTTTTATTTATACATGTCAAATAGTGAAGACACGCTCTGGGGCAAATAATGCGGAATGTCTTATCATGCATGTGCTGCTGAAATGTAGCCTGACCTAGCAAGCCAGCTAACCAGGAAATAGTAGCTAAGCTAGCAGCTGCACAGAGCTAGTCAGCGAGCTAGCAGCCAGTTAAAAAAGTCGTTTCAGTATTTAAAAAAAAGAGCTAATTGTAATACTTATATGTATTTTTATTTTTTATTTTTTTAAAGTTAGGTAGCAGCTTATATTTCATATATTATTGCTTTCTTGTACGATTTCATATTCTTCCTCTTGGACAGTCTGGCTGCGTCCCATACTGCATACTACCGTACTACATAGTACACATGACATAGTACCTATTCTGTCTAGTACGGTAGTATGCGGGTTTATAGGCTGCACAGTACACAGAGTCACCTACCTTGTAGCTACGCCCATTTATAGGGTCCATCCACCATATATAATTACAGACAGCTTTACTGAAGCCCATCTGTTGCAATGCATAGTGTATCTGCCCTGTCAATCAATGGAAAGGGACCACACTAACCAGTGACACTGACGTGACAGTGGCATGTTGGTGTGTGTGTGGCGCTGCTACGAGTGTATTAGGTGCAGCAGCATTTCTGGGGTTTTAAAACACCTTGATGTCACTGCTCAGTCCGTCAACCAAAAATATCCAGCCAACGGCGCTGCTGTGGTTCTCAACTGACCACCGATGATGGACTAAAGCAGTGGTTCTCAACTGGTCTTCCCTCAGAACCAACGCCGGTCCTCTATCGATAAGTCGCGGCCCAAAAAAAACAATATCGATATCGGTGCTCTGGGCCAGTTCCTGATACTGATCCGATACTGGCGTCCTCACGGAAACCGAGCGACTCTGCATGCTTCTGTTGCTAAGTTAGCGATGGGCATTAAGACGAGATCTGTGCCATGTTAGTGATCACACACGTTCTGTCAAATTTGATTCGACGCTGATACGGCATTTCAGTTCTCTGTAGCGGATTGGTGCAGCCTTTTAATATATTTTACGAAATGAATAGTGCAGTCAAGGGCTTTGGCTTCATGCACGAAATGCATGAAACAAATGAAAGTGCAACGCTGCTTTAAAGTAACAGGAAAGCTGGGCAGGCTCTTTGGCCCTGACGCGTAACCTTAGACGGCTTCGTACTTTCATTTGCTAATAGCTTACCACACAAAAGAGAGGAGAAGAACACATTCGCGACCCACCATTTAAGAACCAACTGGGCTGGAGGATGATTAACACACATTGTGCATGGTAAAATATATACCTGTGTAACTGCAAGGTGCACCAACAAGGTGCATGCAATAAAGTGGCCAGTAAATGTACACAGTGTTTTGTTTTTTTTAAACAGTTCCAACAGTGTCCGTTTTGCAGTTGACAGAAATGGAGAGCCGCTTCACTAAAGGCAAGTCGGCCATCCTGGAGCGGCCGCTCGCTCGAGCCAAGACCGAGGTGAGCGTGAGCGTGTTTGCGCTGCTCTTCTCTGAGATGGTGCAGTACTGCCAGAGCCGCGTGTACTCCGTGGCCGAGCTGCAGGGCCGACTGGCCGACATGGGCCAAGGCGTCGGGGCCAGCCTGCTGGACGTCCTCGTGATGAGGGAGAAAAATGGCAAGAGGGAGACCAAAGTCCTGAATATTCTCCTGTTTATCAAGGTGTGCTTTTCGTGTTATAGAACAGAGGGTCCTAACTTCTGGTTCCTGAGGGCTGACGTGTCCTCTTAATTCAATTCATCACCAGGTCTTGTTATATGATATATCGCGAAATTCAACATGCACAATATTGTTATCATGGGCATTTTTATTTTTTTGTAAAATGCTGCCAGTACCCCAGCTTTCCGGGAAGAAGGCTGAATTAGGACAGTTGTCTTATTAAGCTGTGGTTACACCAGGCACGACTGCCAGTGCATATTTTACAAGTAATCCAATGGGAAGTGGCCTCAAGGCTTACAAAATGCAGCCAGTTTTATAAAAAGCGCTACCGCCAGTAGCGCTTTTTTTGTCGAGTGTTGCACTTCCAGAAGTTAAGGTGATGCACTTTTTTCATCACCCGACTAATCAGGTGGCAGCTCAATGGCCAAGAGAAAACAACCAAGATGGAAGGTAAAGTGGCGGTGGAAAAAATGAGTCTTGGTTGTAAGTGAATATAAGGAGCTTTTACAGTTCTAAGAGATTGCGATGGCCAACACAAAGAAGCAGTT
>JAOUQW010000025.1:6447975-6472975 GCA_028565825.1 Olivaichthys viedmensis | reverse complement strand
TTAGTTATTACATTACCGTGAGGTTGATTTGAATAGGATTACTGTTGCTGAGCGATCTCTGTGTTCACTGAAATACAAAAGTTAATTTGCTCTGAAATGATGACTTTTCAGACTACGGGGATTGATCATTCGTACTGGATTATAATAACATAGCGCATCGGTAATCACTTACTTCAAAATTCAATACCTCCCCCAGTAAAACTAATCCAGCTTGAATAGGGCTATAGTTACCTATGCGGGTTATGTAGTTTCCGCTGAAAGATTCCAGGTTCTACGTCATCCTCTAATAATTTGCATATCAGACATGGTAGGTTTAAGACATTGAGCCGATTTTCATGATCTCACAAACTGAGCTCGTACATAATGCTCCCTGGATCAGTTTTTTAAAGAAGTACAAAGAAAGTAGACGCACTCTGTTTTAAGAGGAAAGTGTGACTTTAGTGCTGTGTTAAAAAAATGTAACCCAAGCAATAAATCTACACAATTGGAATCAGCCATCCAAGAGGGGTTAAGAATCACATTTAAAAAACGTGTTTTTGAGTCGAGCCGAGCCGAGCCGAGTTCTTTAATCCTATTTCCAATTTTCAACACACCAGATTTAAATCATGAGCTCATTAACAAGCCTTTCATTAGGTCAAAGTGGACGTTAGAACAGGGGAAACACTCAAATGTGCAATGCAGGACCTTCTGCAGTACCAGAATTGGGAAACACTGGTTAACCACACATTGTTATGCACAGATAAAAATAAGTGACTCGCTCATATTTACAATTTGCTGTCAAGTCATCTAATTGTACGCTCTGGTCGTGTCTGCCTGGCCGGTGGTCAGTTTAAGACTCAGCAAAGGATTGTGATCAACATTTTGGCTTGCGGACAGAACCCAGTTTTACCATGACTCAGTTACACTTAATATAACCTGTCTGGGATATTTCTGTTGGAATTTGCTCGTCAGTACTCTGCTAATTCATTTTAGTCATCTTGGCTGTACAACCTGCCCCAGATTTCACACAAAGCTCAGTAAACATGTCTTTTGTTGTGTGGATCATATGATTATAGCGCACTACAAAGCACAAACGATGGTATATTTCACACTTGCCATTTTTCTTAACAGCTGCTCACAAATGCGTTGTGACGCAAGTGTTGCTGCTGTTTCCTCAGTAACGTCATGCGTCTTTCTCATTATGACTTAAAGACTCTCAACCCTCATTTATGTTGCTTTTTATGTGGGCCTGTTCTAAACTGCTTTGGTCAAGGTGGACGGTTTAGACTGAAGGTCATGCGACATGATTGGCTGTACTGTTGGCCACCGTATGGACCAGTTTTAAAGAGATTAATTCTAGGTATTTGACCTGTGAAGGATTTTCAGCAGACGAACCCCATTGAGAGAAAAATTTAAATCTGATTGACAGATATGTTATAGATACATTTTTGTGTTGATGTACAGCAGCCTGTATTTTTGGTATTACTTTGTTTGCACAAGTCCTAACCCATATGGTCCTGTGTATTTATTGTATTGTGCTGCACTTGTCATGCGCCTGAAGCTAAAGTTTTGTATAAAGCTCTGACACTTCCTGTTGTCATACTATTTATGGCGCTATGTAAGATAGAACTGTTAAAATGAATTTCACTATTCAAATACGAGGTAAATTCTTATAATATTTACATATTCAAAGGCAATTGGGATGTTAAAGAGCCCATGTTCTGCTGCTGTTAGACACCTAAACGCACGTTTCCTAAACTTTTTAGCCAAATGGTCCTTATGTCACATTATGTAGGAAAAAGGCTCTGAATAAAAGCATGGCTTTTAGTGGTGATGGCGTGATAACCCTGTAGCAAAACATGTCATTTTTGGCTGTACGTGGGGTGTACATGGGTGTGTGTGTTGTGTGTTTGGGCAGCGTTGCTGTGGGTGGCCCAGTGTCGACTGATGGGCCTAGATGTGACCTACGATAAAACTGTTCATTACACTTTTGCATCTCTCTGAGAGCAGAAGAATGTGATGTGCTGTCCGCAAACATAGCACACTGCACCAGTGTCGCACTCAAGGCTGGACAGATGAGGTTTCTTTCCATTTATTTAACCCTCTGTGATTGACTCTTTTCACTTAGCATCGGACTCGGTGGCTTAGCAGCAGCCTAAATACGCCCACATGTTCTCTGATTATGTCAAAGTCCATCGGCATTTGTTGTTTTTACACCTAAGAATTTTGTCTTGCTCAGACGACATTTCTTGGAAGCGAGATGCCAGTCAGCCCTCAAGGAGACATGCAGTTCTGTCACAGATGGTTTCCTGATTAAGAAACAGTTGACAGGGCTTGACGGGCTGTTTCTATCCTTCCATTAATGCTAATCTTCTTCGTCACCTGAAGGAATTGCTTAGTCACTTTGAGATCTGCTGATCTGCTGGAGGGTTGTGCAAAGTTGAGGATTTTGAACATGAACTTAACAAAAGCTGCACATTGAATTGGTTTGGCCCTAAATTCTGCTGAGTCAAGCAGACCTGTGAACTCTTGTAAAGCCATAACACTTTATAGACAGACTATTCTGCTGATCTTGAATCTCGTTAGCTTGGCTACACCATTTGTTTTCTCTTTCACTTCCATTTTTTTCCTTGTTCACAGGGGCTGCTGCCACCTTTGGTGAACGCTCTTCTTCTATTGCTTGGACTTGTGGGTGTTCGTGTTTGTGATTTGTCACGATTCTTTTCACCTTCAACTGTGCAACTGCCAGATTTACTTGGCCCTTATTGAGCCATTGCAAAGTGTTGCTTCCTGAACACGTGTGCAGGCATTCTTCACTTACTGCTGTGATTTGCTGTGGCGTAATTTACTCCGAATCGAATTTGTGCAGTGTTTTCAGCTACAGCGTCCTTGTATGTCAAAGTGCCGTAGGAATAAACTACATTTTAAGATATTGGGTATGAGACGGTGCTCAGCTCGCAATACAGTTTGTAACTTTGCACAGGTTTTCAGGATTCTGAGGATTTGAAATTTTTGTAATAACTATATATTAATTTTAATTTCCAGGACATACTCTAAAATGGTATATTATATAAATAGCCTGAAGTAGGCTAACTCAAAACCAAGTGAACGATGATTCTGTTTCACCTTTTTTGCTGTTTTCTGAGTCTGGTCATGCAGTACACTGCATGTGGCTAAACATTATGCTTATAATTAACGGATTAGCGCTAGTGCTAGGGGGTGTGGTCAAAATGAGCATAATTACGATCGCTGTGGCCAGGCGCTTTGGAACTAGTTTTTATTGTGGAGACTGCGCACCCCTGTCCATCACTGTTCGCGCCACGCAGAAAGCAGTTATAGCGCACACGTCACAGCCACATGTAGCCTTTGAAATTTTGCTCAAGCGCGGTGGAAACTGTTAAAAAAATTTTTTTTACCGAAGTCCTATGTATACTGGTATACGGCACACCACTACATGGCTGGCTTTCCACAAATACATGGGGGCGGGCTCAGCCTCTGTCCTAACAGGCTGGGGATGCTGAGGGATACTGGGTGAGAGATACCTTAATACATGGGCAGATGTAAAGTGAGAGAATACGAGTCTAAAATCTAAAATAAATTCATTGGATACTAGACGAAGCCACAGATTTCCTCCACAAGATCCACCTCCCTGATTTTTCTCATTTTCTGCTTGCTGCCTCTCGGCTCAGTTCTCCTGGAGGTTGAGCGTGTTGACGGATTTGTGAGACTTTGTGCGTCAGACAGTACCAGCTCCAGAATGTTGTAATCCAGTATACACATACAATGAATTATTTGTATAGTATTGTATTCACGTCAGTCAAAGGACTTGTGTACCATTTTGACAGGTTTACTGGACGTCTTTTGGTTTTTGGTTTTCTTATTTCCTGCTCATAATCTTAACACAAACATGTTAAGGACTTAGGCTTACTGTCCATTACTTCTAAAAGAATTGCAGATACATGCATGCTAGATTACTACCAGTGAGCAAAAGCTTGTGTAGCAGGTGTAGCGATCTCGCTGGCATAATGCTAACCAGTCCCTACTACCATTCAGTCACAGAAATATTAGCGTTTTTACATAATGGTCTAATCGCCAAGGCCGCAGCGCTCTCTGCTTTCTCTCGCATGTTGCAATGTAAAGCTGACAAACACAAAGTAGTTGAAGGAGATTAGATCACACATCAGCTGATTGTTACACTCTTCTCTCTCCGTTTTTCTTTTCCTACTCAAGAAAGGGATCGGTTGTTGTCTTCAGTGACTCCCTATGGTTCCCATGACTGCAACGATGACCATGGCAACCCTAAGTTGTGCCCAGCAACAGGAACCTGGGTGACCGTGGACCAGGAAGAGGAAGCGCTGCGCAGGAAGTTGAAATATTTCTTCATGAGCCCATGCGATAAGTACCACGCCAAAGGCAGGAAGCCGTTTAAATTGGGCCTGCAGATCCTAAAGATCATCATAGTCACAGTACAGGTATGGGACGAACCAAATCTGATCCTACACCTCTGAACTAATATTTTCCAGAGTGACTTGCAGCAGCTAAAGAAATCCATGTTTCAGAATATTTATTTTGTCCATTGATTCAATAATGCTATTTCTTTCATTTTTATCCAAGAAATGCGATGTACTGCAGCTTTAAAATGGTTTAACTTTTGATTAAACGTGCATTACAACATTTTTGTATGTTAGTTTTATATGCCTTTTATACAGTAAAGACTGACAGCTTCCCTTTGCCTCTCTCCAGCTTGTAATGTTTGGTTTGAGTAATCAGATGGTGGTGACATTTAAAGAAGAGAATACAGCCTCCTTTAAACATCTCTTCCTCAAAGACTACAGCGACACGGACACGCTGGCAGTGTACACGCAGAGTGACGTCTATGACAACATCTATTACGCAATAGAACAGGTAAAGGATAATGTGTATATAGTATGTGATTGGTGTATTGATACCCATCAAAGAACAGTTCATGTCTTATGGGTGGTTATTTGTTAAATGGGATTTGGACTTGTTGGATATTCAAGCAGTTGAGTTCTGCAACATGCCAGTGCTCTGTTGCTGCTGCTGCTTAATGCATAAAAAAATTCTAGCCAAAAAAAGAAAAACGAAAGTTTAGGAACACAGAGTTATAGACAGTATTTCTTTGGCGTCCATATAAGACGATTAACTTGTAATTTTCTTGATACAAAATGATGCCTTTTGACAAATCAGAGCAAGAATTCATGAAAGAATTTGGGTGAGTTAATGATGTCCTTTAAGCCATTGGGTTTATGGTTTATTGCTTTAGCTGTATCATGGCTGACCCTGCGCTCTGACCCCAGCTTACCAACATGCTGGGATATGTGAAGAATTAATTTCACTGTAAATGTGACAATAAAGGAGCATTCTATTCTATTCTAAAATCCAGGCGTCTTTATTGGCTTTCTTGAAATCCGAGAACTGCTTTAATCTGATTTAAGATATCGTAGTATGCTGTTGACCACTTGAATAATCTGGTAACTTGCACTCACTTGCACACATGTCCCTTTTATGTTTACACACAGCCGCTGACAAACATGTTTCTCTCATGTCTCAGTATTGTACAAGTTAAAGAGTATATGAACAATGTTATAATTCTGCACTGTAATGCTACACCATACACAAAAAGCTAGCCTCATCCTTTGAATTAGGTGTAGTTATATTTATTATTATACTTATTTACTTCCCCCTGCTGTCTCTCTCTCCAGTACCTGGTCTTGCCAGAGACCACTGTCGGACGCTATGCATACGTGTACGGAGTGGGAGTCAATGGCAGCGCTCTCTCTCTCTGCCAGCAGTATTACAAAAAAGGCCAGATCGACCCGGCCAACGACACCTTCAACATCGACCCCCACATTATTACAGGTATCCGAGGTCAAACCCGAGCTCCTTTCTTTTTTTTCACCTTATTCCCTTCTCCATGAACAGGTTTATCTCGTACTGCATGATTGAATAATTGCCTGCGACCAGTAACAGGCGTGTGTTCAACGGAATTCAAGGTTTTAAAGTGCTTGTGGGTTTCGCCTTTAATGAAGTTCTAGTCTGAATCTGATGCACTTTAATTTTACAGTCAGCCTGTCCTTTCCAGAGACAGATTAAGCCTAATCATCAGCTCAACCAAGCTTGGAAATTCCAGTTCAAAATCCTTTTTTGGTCAGGGCCCTTAATGCACTTCAAGTCTTAATCTGATCTCCAGGAATGTTAACTTTAGCCTCTTTAATTAAGTCACAGCAGATATACAGATATCTTTTTTTTTTAGTCAGGTTGTCATCTGACTTTTCCAGAGACAGATTAAGTCTAATCATCAGCTAATCACGCTGCCATTAGGATTTCCAGTTGAACAATCTATTTTGGTTCAGGATTAGTCTTTGTCTGTGGCTCTTGGTGTTTATCTGATGTGGTTAAATGTTAAACCATGAAACCAATGCCAAGGAAACGAGCAGAAGCACCACTTTCTACTGGCCTTTTGGATGTGTAATTGAAGAAAGTTCTAAACTGCCTCTCACTCTCCGTGTCTCTTTCTCTTTGCTGTCTCTGTAGATTGTGTAGGGGTCACGCCGCTCGACGCACCCCCGGAATATGTGAAAACTGACTACAAAAACTTTACCCTCAAGTTTCACAAGTAAGTTTCACAAGTGAATCTAATCCCAAACACAACATGCGTTATGACCAACCAATGACCGTGTTTCTTATTTATATTTCCTTTTTTCCACTTTTCTTTCTTAGGCTCATCAACGTGACGATACAGTTTCAGCTAAAGGCTATAAATCTTCAGACCATCATAAACAACGAGATTCCAGACTGTTACACTTTTTTAATCACGGTGAGCAGTCTTCCCTGCCCTGCAGCTACAGTGGTGTATTCCACAACCTATTTTTAAATATGTACAATAGGAATTGTTACACGAACAGAGATAAACCATTTTGTCCTGGCCGTGGTTTCCCCAGACACGATCGCCGTCTTATACCAAATAATTTTATTTTATCGTTGTCCCTGGTCAAATGTTGAAGGGCCTCATAGAATAACAGGCATTTAAAAATACTACATTTTAACCAAGAAAGCTCTTTTACCATTTGAAACGTCCTTGTTTAAATCCGAGAGCCATATGCACGTGTCTTATGGTAGTGGCACTACGTTAGGATCAGTCTCTACCACCAGTCTTCATACTCACCCAGTATAGTTTGAGAGATGTGATAACATGCCCAGTGACAGGAAGTCTTTAAGTTGTTCATATTGTTAGGCCCAGATGTGATCGGTGTTTGTTTTCTGACTGCCTGAGCAGATAGTGCTGGACAATAAGGCTCACAGCGGGAAGGTGAAGATCAGTCTGGATAATCAGGTCTCCATCAAGGAATGCAGAGACCCCAGTGTGTCCGGCCACGGTGAGACTGTGTGTCAGTTTGTTTCAGTTTCACTGATTTTTTCCATTTCATTGAAAAGCTTTTTACAATACGTGTCTGTAATTAATTGCATGACTGTTACGATATAGAGTGTCATCTATTACTAAGGCAAAAGGGTAAGGCGCCAAATTTTTTAATGTTATGTTAAAAATATGCCTCAGAGATTTGTTTGTAGTGTTATTGTGGCTTTTTATTGCTTTAAATGCTAAAGCTTCTTTCTCCATTAACATGTCATTTTTTCCTGTAAACACGTTTATGAAACCGAACGAGATGATATAATATCGATGCTTATTGATCATGTGCATGAATCAGCCTGAACGTAGCCTAGGCTAGAAGCACATGAATAAATAAATAATAGAACAGGCATTACTTTTTCCATTTCCTATTTGCTTCCTATAACATGGTGATGCACGCATGCTTTTTATTTCCACAAGACTGACTGATATTTCTGCTGTCTGATCTTTCCCGGCTAGCCGAGAACTACACTCGGGTGACCTTTGATGTGGCTGTAGCGTTGGTTTGTGGCCTCTCTCTGCTGCTCTGTGGCCGCTCCATCATCAGAGGAATCCTCCTTCAGCGAGTAAGAGATACATGTACTTCAACGAAAAAAAAAAAAAGCATGGTGCCTTTGAACTCCTGGCTCACGTAAATATTTTCCTTCTCCGTTCTCCAGGAGTTTGTGCAGTTCTTTAAAGACACGCTAAAACGCGGGGTGTGTTGGGGGGACAGGATGGAGTTCATCAATGGCTGGTACATACTCCTCATCATCAGTGACCTGTTCACCATCACCGGCTCCTTCATAAAGATCGGCATTGAGTCGAAGGTACTTCATTGTTAGGGAGCGCAGGAAGAACCTTTTCCTCTATGATAGCCTTATTAGAATAAGTGGGCTCTAAATAGGACCCTTCAGTGGGTCATGGTCTTTAGACCACTTTCAGCTTTCAGGTTCCCTTTTAATTTTTTTAAATCCCATAACGTTAACTTTTGTCAAGTCTTGTGGAGAAATTCCTTTTTGTATTTGGGTCAAAGATGAACAGAGTTTTCAAAGCAGCAATAAAATAAATAAATTAGGACTTTTGATGTTAGTATTGTAATGCAGGCCGTTATTCTGAATGGCAATATTGCATTCAAATTTGAACCTTATTTCTCCCCCCCTTAATATGTCATTTGTATTTTCTGTAAACACCTCGATGAGACAACAGAGAAGTCAGAGTGGAATCGTTTTTTGCAGGTAGCCATGAAACTTATTTTGCCAGGATGGGATTTAATTCAAAATCATTTATTCTCCAAACTCTTTTATTGTTTTTGACTAACACTTTCCGTAAACCAGCTCTCATGGCGCTTCTCTTCTGCTTCTCCATCCTTTTAGAACATCTCGTCCTATGACGTGTGTGGGATTCTACTGGGAACGTCAACACTGTTGGTGTGGGTGGGGGTCATTCGCTATCTCAGCTTCTTCCAGAAGTACAATGTAAGTGATGTAGCACATGCACACACAACTCAGCCTGCTGTCTCAATTTTTTTCTAACTCCAAGCATTGCCCAGACTAATCATCGGTCACTGGTACCGCACTGCGAAACAATAATCAGTCACAAGACCCTTTTTCCTCTGCTCAACTGTTTGACTTGGCGTGTGTCAAAACAACCCTTAGTTTCATACCTGGAAATGTCATAAAGCCTTCCAGATAAAGTGTAAACAAGCTACATGCATGACTTTGGTAGTGTTTTGCAGAAAAGATAAGCTGATGACATACTACACAGTTCAACATTCAAAAAAACATTGAGTATTTTTAAGAACGTAAAGTGGTTCATCCGAATTATTCCCTGTATTTTCACATGTCTTAAAGTGACGAACATTCCAGTGCCCTTGGATGGTTTCTACATTGAATTAATCTCCTGTTATTTTACAACGTACAAAAGAAGCAGTTAATTTGAGATTGAGACACACACACACACACACTACCTAGCTTCTTCACCTGTTTTCATTTTTTTTGTCTTGGACATTTCAAAGCAGGCTAAACGTGGGGAAAAAATCCACTTTAAACAACAGTGATGTTGTTCGATGGCTAAAGCATGAAAATGTCTCCTTGTGTTCCAGATCCTGATCGTGACGTTGCGGGCAGCGTTCCCGAATGTGATCCGATTCTGCTGCTGTGTGGCAGCGATCTACCTGGGCTACTGCTTCTGTGGCTGGATCGTTTTAGGGCCCTACCACGTCAAGGTAATGCGTAAAATCCCTCTTGTAAATGAGGGGCAGACTGTGATGGACAAAGGCTGAGCATAGCTTTGAGGTTTCACTACCTTAAATTACAAACTACGTTGGCTCTTGGATGTGTTTGTTCCAAACAGATTTTTATTCATGTTTTATTAGACCTATTTTATTGCTATTTAGAGAATAAGTAGGTTGACCTCGATCACCGTAGTTGTTTAATAAATCTAGTACCTCCTAAATTACTAGAGTAGAGATCACTGTGTAAGGTTCTGGCCCAGACTTTTCCTCTTGTGTGATTTGTGATGCCTGTATGATCGCGTGACTTTCTTTTCCCCATCGTTAGTTCCGCTCTCTGTCCATGGTGTCGGAGTGCCTGTTCTCTCTGATAAACGGAGACGACATGTTTGTCACCTTCAGCGGCATGCAGGAGAGCAGCACACTGGTGTGGGTCTTCAGCCAGGTGTGTTTATTTACTGCTTACACACACACACACATGCACTTTCACAGGGGCTTCTGCGCATCTTCAGTTAATGTTTGTCTTGCACTTCTACTGTATATTGTTACGGCTATTCTCAACATATAGAGACTCTTTCCATGAATGCTATAAGCGCCGACATGACTCGATGCCATTCGGATCATTTCTGCATTTTCACTTCACCGACCACAGAGCACCGTGTTCTGCTGCAGATCAGCGTCTGTGTTCTCATTTTCCGATTTGGTCAGAACTGTGGCTGCGTTCGGGCCCTCGTAGCACGGCTGTGTCCTGTTGTTCAACTATACGCTGTGAATGAGGAAGTGTTCCTGCAAGGTATCTGCCTGCCGTTAAAAAGTATGAAAAAGCAGCAAAGCAATTTTGTGTAAAAGCCTTAAATGGCACCAAAAAGTCTGAAATACGATCCACAGAGGTCTTATGTGTTTTCATATCGGAAGAAACAAATCTGTATATACTGATTTGTTTTTGTGGAAACGTAATATCTCATCGACTGGAAAACAACAACACGGCTGTCCTAAGCAGTGTCACATATTCTACCTTGTGTTATGCTTTTTCGTTTCACGTTTACGCTAATAAATCTGCTCGGTCATTTTCTTCTGTCTAGCATTGCTTTGTCCATGTGTTTTTAATCTCTTGGCATTGCTACAGTAGCCCTCCTTACTTGGTACTTGATATTTAGCTTTTGTTTAGCCTTAATGGTGTAACGGGTGTCAAAGTGGCATTAAAATGGTCTTAAAAAGCATTCAAATAGACTGTTTGATATCTGCATATACCCTGTCCTCTGTTGTAGCTAATTTGCTTTATTTACAGTGCTGACATGTAGCATGACCCCTATACTGAGAACTCCTGGTTCAGTTTACAGCTGACACACAGGAGTGTAATGATAATGTCAACACGTTATCAGTGGACTACAAAACAGATGGTTTCAGAATAGAAAATAAATAATACTGTGGTTGTGTAGGTCAAATGTGGCTAGCAATTAATAATATGATTCAAGCTGTTTTCAGGTAACAGCTATGTTTTCTCATGCAGTCTAGGTTTCTTTGTTCTTTCTCACTGCATTAAACTGTTCATTGGGAATAAATCTCAAGTGGCGATTCAACCCAGTTCATTGTAATGAATCGTACATATTGCTCACAGCGAACACATTGATGCTTTTCATTTGATTCATTACATTGAGCGCACATTTTTTAACCTGTCACACACATGTTTTGTGTGAATTCTCAGCAGCAGGTGAGCTTTTTATGTTTCTTTTTTCTCCAGGTGTACCTGTACACGTTTATCTCTCTGTTCATCTACATGGTGCTCTCGCTCTTCATCGCCCTCATCACCGGGGCATACGAGACCATCAAGGTAAGATGGAGGGATGGGAAAGAATGTAAGAGGGGGTCTGAGGTTATTGTTTACATTTTATCATTGGTTTTATAGTGGTAAGATTTGTTTTTGGTGTTGCCATTTTTTCTGAATGGTAAGATTTGGACACATTTTTTGTTCATGTTCTCTTTAACTCTGGGTCTCGTATGTTTGTGTAATGTTTGTGTTCGTAAATAGCATCAAACTTATGAGCCCATTCACATCACCGATTTGCACGCGTTTGTCGCCGAGTGCAAAGACACACCCTGCTCTGGAAAGTTCCGTGGGCTGGAGGCGTCGTCGTGCTCCTTCTTCTGCTGCTGCGACAGGTGTGACAGCTTGCATGCAAAAGCGTGATGTGTGCTCATATGATGACGTCTTGGCATCTTTTCCAGTGACACATTTAGGCTAAGCTAACAGTGAATGAGGGTTAGTGGAGACTTGCATAATGCTGACTGGCCTCCACTAGCTTGTATTTAATAAGTAATAGGGCTGTCAAAACGAATTGCACTATTCGAATACTGTTTGAATTTACATAATATTCACGCATTCGAAGGCGAAAATCCGTATTCTAATGTTTAAGATCCCATGTTTTACTTTGTCGTCTACCACAGACGTAGGAAAAGGGGCGTGTCGGTATAGATCTGTCACAAGGCGACCGCCAAAAAACTGCTTACCACCATTTTTCCAGCTCGCTAGCATGCCGGGAAACCCTGTTACAACTAGTGAATTAAATAATAAACGTGATGACATCATAACTCCCCAACACATTAAGAGCCCCCGTGTGGAAACCGTTTGGATTTTGTCGTATAAACGGTCAATTTTCACCTCCCGTGTTTTATGCAATACAAACGTGAATGTTCTGATGGCAGTATAAAATTCTTGCTGATTTTATACCCAATTAATATTCGAATGCATTCAAATACTAAATATTTTAAGTGAATGAAATCGAATGCATTTTTTAAAGGCATTTGACAGCCCTAATAAATAGCAGCTTTAACTTTTCTGGATGAAGCATTCATTTCATTTCAAAGTTATCCATGGCTTGTTTGGGTCTAGTCCAAGTCCATGGGCGCATAAACTTATAGGCACAGGGAAAAAAGATTTGACCACGGATGCGTTGCCGATTAAAAACGCTGTATTGTGACTTCACTATTTAAATGTGATTTGCTTTGACTGTATTTGATGAATTAGCAATGCTTTCAGATAGTTTTCTGTATGGTTAAACAGCATAATTATGCAAATCAGCGCTTTAAGTTAAATGAGATTGCCCATATGTCTCTCCTTCACAATACAAAATAAGCAAAAGCTCATGCACAAACCTCAGCACCTAGCAAACAGAATAAAAACATTGAGCCGGGTAAATATGATTTCTACCAGATTTATACCGACTATTGCTGGCCAGCTGTAAATGTAGTATTCCAGCGTTCATTTGCCTGTTAGTGGGCCAATTTCTCAGAATGCTAAACTTCCAGCTCTTTGAATTGGACGTGTTTACGCATGCCATATCACAATTTCTTAAAATGTTCAAATATCCTCGCACTAATTGTTTAGGTCACGCATGCAATTTAAAGGTGCAGTTTGAAATGTTTTCTAGACCTATAATAACCGTATAATTTCAAAGAAGAAAAGGTCTGGCTGGTTTCCTCGTTTCAGGCTTCCGTTTACATTCTTCTGGCCTGGAAATTGCCTCCGCCCCCAGCCAAAACAGCGCTGCTTAGCTCTGCCCATTTTCCTTAAAAGGCAATTCATGAGGCATACATAGTTTGGGTTGGTTGGGGGTGAAGGGAAAGGCTTTTTAAACCTTTTTTAATTGCAATTGCAATTCGCCTCACAGGCAGCAGGGGGCTGTAAAACTATAGACTGCACCTTTAATCTTGGTGTGACCAGCTTAGTATTTCTACTCTTAGCTTGCACTGTTAGTCATGCATGCGGCCCATACGGGCGATTAACTTATGAGCACATTCTCCATCTAATAATACTGACCATCATTTTGTTCATGATGTAATTCATGCTCGCTTTACAGGACCACCACCTATGAAGACGTACTGCTGGTGAACTAGTCCTTCAACTACAGCTCTTCTGCCCTCTGTTGGCGATGGCTTGAAACTGCATCCACTTCCATTGTTAGCAACAGGATACATACAGATACTGTTCTGCATCCAATACACATTTATCCTGCATGCGCAGCTGCACACACACACTCCTCACACACTGACGTAGAGAGAGTTGTCCTCCTACATGTGATGGAAATTGGAGAACAGTGTATGTTGCAAGGCCAGGGTTTTTTTATGTGTTGTATTTAACCTGATTTTAGTGTTTACTGTTAAATTAGCAGGAAGTAACATAATGCTGTTGAAATGGCTTTTTGCAATGTTTTAAATCGATGAGTCATGGCTGCCTTCCTTTTTTTTTTTTTTGGAGAAAAAAGAACTGCCTTTGCACTCGCTTACCCCACAGTGACTGCTTTTATTTTTAGATTTCGCGTCAGCACCAATCGCTGCCATATTGTTCCTTTTCAAGACAGCACTTTTTTTCCCTTCTTTAAAAAAAAAAAGTCAGAACACTCTTTGTAATATTTGGTGAAGCTCTCCACACATTCCAGCAGCTGTCAATAAAATACCTGCTCAGAGGAGAAAAACAAACAAACAAACGATCCACCAACATCCAACCAATCAGGACTATTTAGAAAGCTCCTCTTCTTGCACTAGCATTCAGGCGTTCTTGCCTAGACGTGTGTTTTGGGGAGCCTGGCTTTGGATTGAACACTGAAGTGAGGGGCTGTATTTGAATTTTGAGAACTTCTGCCAAAATTGCGTGTCAAACAGTGGCTTGTGAGTGTCTTACACCGGTTCATCTCATACTGCCTAAAAAGAAATCAATTTCAGACGGTGATACATTTTGCTTCTGTGCCATCTGTCTCCTTAAATTCCTGTTTCAGAGCCGAATGGGAACGAACTAATTTAATCCTGTTGCAGCCAAACGGAAGCTACAAAAGAGCCTTTCTGAAACGGTACAGGCTGAGTTTTAATTGGGACCAGCTTGTAAAGATCGAGGACATTCTTGAGGACAATACCACAAAGGACTCGCTTGGCAAACTTTGGAAATAAAGGAGATTGCGGCGAGTTCAAATGATCTTTGGGAACAGAACATTGGCTCGCACTGATGCTGCAGTCGTTATATCCTGGATCAACTGGAAAGGTTGCATCTGTTACGATGTGCCTGGATGTAAACGGGCTCCACAACAATAGGATTCATTAACCGTGTGTGACAGCATGGGACCTACGTCACGAGCAGCTCTGAGTCCGAACCGTAAACACATATGCCCTATTTTGTATTTTTTGAGACGTAGCCTCAGCTTCCTGGGTCATGCGACTGTAATTGACAGACCTGGGACATAATGGATTTTACTGCCTTTACTATTCCTAAAGCCCCATTAGGAGAGCTGAAGCAAGTTGGGACTTTGTGTAATGATTGTAGAAATAGAACACTTGATTTATTTTCTCTCTCTTCAGTAACGATGTCTTTTTAAGTCTGACTCGATCATGATGTACAGAACTTTTAATTTATTGATGTATCTGTGTTTTGTCATTATTTTCTGTGTATATAATGAGGTTTAAATGCGTAAACAGGGTACAGTAATTCGAACCCTTTCTTGCCGTTTTGGAGAGAGCTTTGAATGTTCCTTTAAGGCTGATATAATACCAGTATCCCTTTTTATATTAAGACAGAGAGGGAGAAACTGGTCTCAGCTGGAATGGAGACTGTCGTATCAGCGCATACAGTCTATGTTAAAATTACACCAGCGTTCAAAAGTTTGGAATCACTCGTCATATTTTATGAACAGTCGTTATTCTATTCACTAAACTCTTCTACAATGTAGTAGATGTAATATATCAAATATACACCTCACATCGAAAGCAATTTTTTGTAGAGGGTTTTGTTTGGTTTTTAAAGTATTTTGGGGGAAAAGGGATTGCAAAAGTAATTTAAAAAGTTAAATAATGAAAATGTAATGCTAAAGGAGAAATGACTATACATCAATAATTGCTGAAGTCTCCACTTCAAGATTTGGTCACTGCTTTCCAAAAAAAAGAGGCATTCTGGGTATTAATGTTTATATTAACATCACTCTTGATGCTATAAAACTTTTCGAGTCATCATTCTAGACACATGATGTTTTACAGCTTTCTATAAATGATCTGAAAGCTAAAGTGCAGAAACACTAGAATCATATTATATCATTTTATAGCTGGAACCTGAAACTAAATGGAGTTTACATCACTGAAAACACTGATTCCAATACTTTTGAACGCTAGTGTACATGGCTATGGTCTTACTACTTGAATGAAACTTCCTAACAAGTAGAGTCTGTTTATGGTGTAATTATTTAAGACTGAAATATATACTCTGATGATGTATTATGTTTCAACATTTGTAAAGTGCTTGTTGAATATCTACACTGTTACAAGGATCCAATGTCCACTGCAAACTGCTTTTTAAATACAGCCATTTTGGACACTTTTAAAGCAGACAGTTCTTTTTCCTCATTGGTTATTTCAGTTTTGAACATTATGTATGGCTAACATGTCCCAATCACGTTGATACATATTTAATAGAGATTTTGTGGACTTCATTATTTCGCTGTCGCCTCTGAGAAAAGGACAGTCATGAGATCTCTTTATAATTCAGAGAATATATTAGAGACCCCTTATGAGGGTTCTTGCCCCTTCCTTATGAAAAATTTGTGACCGGCAGTAGGGAGGCTGTTTTAGTGCACAGAATAAGATTTAATAAATAAGATACTTCTTCCCAACACGTTTACTAAATTTCCATACTTTTCCAGGTCTGGAAATGAGTACCTTTTTTTATATTCCATAATTTTCCAGGCTTTCCAGACCTGCGCAAGAACCTTGCTTATGTATATAAAAATACAAAACTGATATTTTTGTGACACCCATATTTAAAATGTTCTCACGACATGAAAGGCATGTTGAGATGAAGGAAATGAAATGACATGTTACAAGATGGGGGACATTTTTTGGATGCAGAGAAACCTTATAACTTAACAGAGAAGATTGATGGTCTGCACTGGAGGGAGGGAATCCATATTGTCCCACAACAGATAAAAACGGTGAATGAAAAGAAAAAAAAAAGTTCCAGTGGAAAAATAAGCAAGTAAATCCTAAGCAATGCATTTATGTTGTAGTACTCCTAACTCAGCACTAGGTGGAGAACTTAAACCATTCACATTTATTCATTTGGTCGATGCTTTCATCCAAAGGGATTTACAGGTGGGGCAAAATACAATCTAAGCCTATATCCGAGTGGTTGGTGATTGCACAATGGTTTAACAGTGGCTCTCTGGCAGTGCTATGGGATTTGAACCCACAACCTACCAGTCACCAGCACAGAACCTTAACCACTGAGCTGTCACTGTGGTTTGGGGCAATTCCATGCGAATGTCAACCTTTCCATGGAAAAATAAAGTTGTGAATCACATTTAAATGCCCACTCGGGTCTATACTTAACCATATTTACCTTTATCTGTCATCAGTAAGGCTGAGATTGGAGTTCTGTTGAAGGGGTTCTCAGTTCCTGTTTACAAATTAAGATGAAACAGGAGTCTCCTCCAACAGAACGCCAATCTCAGCCTTACTGATGACTACGCAGCCGTGTGATTTCATATTCATAACACTAGATTTTGGAGTAATGTGTACACCAAAACAACAAATACTTTTAAAACTATACTTTTTGCGTTCATATTATACATGTTTTGCGCAAAGGTCTTTAAATTCATAATGTGAATAATTGTTTAAAATGTGTCATCTTACGAAAACACTCTGATGCCACGTGAGGTCACAGCCATAACACTGATGAATTGCTGTATATCTGTAATATGTAAATCGACATCATACTTTTGAATATTTATTGGCCTGCGTTCTCCCGGACATGACCAGATATGCAAACTGCCTCATTGATCCTAAGCTTGTGCAATTAGATACTTTGCCAGTCATATACGAGTAAAAATATCACATCCACAATGCTGGAATTGCCTGTGTACTTTATTAGGGGAAAATATTGCAGAGCGCAAGCTAATAGAGAGAAACCTCAAACTTACAACTCGTAAGTTCTGGTATGTCAATGTGTGAGAATGTAGCTAAGAACAGGTGCCCTTAATTCATGCATGCACAAGGTGCTATGGCGGTATCTGAGACGAGGACACAGATGCAACATACTGCACCAACATTGTCAGATATGATGAACTGTCTAAACTTCTGGCTGATTTAATATTAGTGGCCCCTTATAACAGCAACCTACTACTAATTTCTACAGACAGGTGCCAAAACTTAATATCACCTATTCGATGTGAACCGTGATGTGAACCACGCCCTGCTGCTCAAATATTGAATAGGCAGGAAGCAACTGGTGCGCCATCATTCACAATGAATATAATGGCACTTTTTTCAGACTGTCTTTGCGCCTCAATCATGTTCTAGTCTGGAATTCTCAGTCATTTTTACGTTCTGGAACTTAACCCTTTCTGGTTCTAGAACATTTTGGATTTGACCGTGGGTTACACGCCGTCTGATGCTGCCTTCGTTGCTGCCTTATTGTTCCCGATCTAAAAGTTGCACATGAACGTCCCTTCAAGCCCCAATTACAAGTGGGAGCTTCGAAAACAATTCTAATACCCGAGTTTCCTATTTATTACCTTTATGACCTTTACCCTGTTTTTAGTGTTCCACTGTAGGTAATATTTTATCTTTCAAAATTCGAGCATGTCCAGGTTTTTAGACATGGGGTGACAAAGGATTATGTATAGGACAAGGTTGCATTTGCAGAATAACGATGAATGAATGGCCACATAAGAACATCAATGTATTGGCTCCATAGTTGCTTTATAGTTGCTAATACTCGAGAGATTTGGTCAGAATACCTACAATGACGATTTTAATGAACATGATTTACATATGAGTCATTAAGTCTGCATGAATGGCAAGTGAGTAATAGACCTCTCAAAGATATGATTTGAAGTCAGAGTTGGGGTTGCAGCTGCTACCCTGTGCCGCTCATGTGGCCGCACCCCTGTTCTAAATACAGCTTACTTTTAGTAGCCACTGATCAGGCTTACATCTCTAACCATTGGTTATGTTATTTAGCTACCTTTTTACAATAGGGGGACATTTGAACGGCGTAATTGTGACTTTGCAAGTGGAAAATGGGATCATATAAGGATCTATGTGAAGGCAGCACAAGTCTAGGAGGCTTAGCAAATGCTACATTAGATTAGTAAATCTTGGTTCCTGTTAGTAATAAGGCCCCGCTAATAGATATTGACTTGCACTTTGGTGCATTAAGGGGCAGGAGAATGGCCTGGTAGATTCTTCTGAGTGCATCTACAACAGCAATACTGAAAAATAAGAATGAACTGACACGTATGCTTCAGGAATGTGTAACTCAAGCAGTCCCATAAGAAGGCATCATATCTTTACACAGAGATACGGACATGTGGTCAGATAAGACAGATAGCTGCACGTAAAGGCAGAATATCAGGGACTTTTGCATTTATTGCTGCCTGTGAAGGGTCTTCAAATCCAGATTAAAAACGTACGAGTTTAACCTGTCTTATTTATAGTTATTGCCTATAGTCTTTCATCTAACCAAATATATTTTTTCATGATTTGTATGCTTTTATAGTTACTTCATTAATGATCGTTTCACTCATGTGCTTCATCATAAATACTTAAGTTTAATCCTTTATATGTAAAGCAATGTGAGATTCTACACAACAGATGGTCTTCCCCACAGCCTTTAGTCTCTGCATTAGTCTCTCTGCCATGACTTGCAGTTTGTTTGGAGGCCTTTTCCCTCCTCCAGAATACTCATTTTATTCCCTGGCCCATCCCTTGTTCTTCTCTTTCTGACTTTGAACAAAGGTTTATGTTAAACCTTTCATTCATTCAACCTCTCCAATAGTGACTGCTGCAAGTTCAGCTCACCAAAGCCCTCACTTGTTCTCGCGCATTTAAACAGCCACATGGCTCACGCTGGTCTAATACATCGACGACGGCTGACGTTTCACTTTCCCTACGCCGTTGACGAACTTATATTAGCATGGAGCCGGCGACAGGTTTTTCACGTGGCGCTCGAAACGGGCACCAAAAAAAAACCCACCCAAGCACGCGGTTTATTTAACATCAGCCATTAACCATAGACATAGACTGCGGGGGCGCGTGCGTGGACGTGAAGTGGGCGTGGTCATCCGTCGCGGCTAATTTGCATAGGCAAACGCGCGGCCAGGGAGGGGGCGCTAGTTTATAAATGGTTGACGCCGAGGTGCTGGGGACAAAAGACAATTATTATGATTATTGTTATTTAAAAAATAAATAAATAAATAAATCTTGGTTTGTAAATCTCTGTTTTCGGCGGGGGAAAAAACAACAGCAGCGCGCAGAAAACGTCTCGTCTTCAATCCTCCGTTTACGCCAATGCAACTAGCCTGGCTCTTACGCGAGCGCGCGCTATAGAAGGTCGCGCGCGCGCGCATTCGACGCTTCTTTTGGAATCTTCGCGCTGTCCGCGTGCGTTCCATTGACGTGTTCAAGGGAAGGCGGCGGCCTTCAAAGAGACAACGGTGAGTTGAACGCGTCGCAGCGTCACGCTTCTCTCCTTTTAAACGCACCTGCTCGCGACGTTGGGTTGCGTTTCTCGGTGATTGCTGCGCTGCATGACATGCATGATTGATTTTTTTTAATTATTTTTTTTTTTGTGCTTATGCATCTTAATTAAAGATGCCCAGACAGCAGCTGTGGACATTTTTTTCTATAGGCTCCTAGCTAGTCAGGTAGCCCAACCCCGGGTGGGTGAAGGCTGCTCACAGCTGTTCTAGTCTCACGCCCTAACGCCGCGCTATAAATGGGCTATAAATGGGCAAATAACGTCATGGCTGGCTTAATGTGGAAGCCAAATATTTTGGGGACAAACGTCGTGCCCATAACGAGACGAAACTATCCGTAAAGTAACCGGTCTGGTTTTAAATGTAGTGCTCATGAAGCAAGTGCAGCCATTGTCTTGTGCAGGGGTCGTCTTTCCAACTGGTGGCCGACCTCGCCTGGTGTGTAATGTGCCTTTATTTCCCATCAAGGGAATGATCAGTATTGAGAATAATCAATATTTTTTTCTCCCAGTTATTCCGTGTAGGTAGGCTTGTAGGCACGGAAAATCCACCTGCCAGTTATATTGGTGGCCAATATCAGCTTAGGTGTTTGGGCCGGGTATCGAATAGCTCCAGGGATGCAGATAGTGGCCGGATAAAAGTGTCATTCTGACCCCCGTGTCGTTTTACTGGACACATTTACTAACTGGCACATCAGGTCGATATAATGTAACGCACACGGTCGCTCGGCCCGAGGCTGATTGACTGTAAACATCTCATCAATGGCTGGTGGGCGCGCGGAGGTGTTCACCAAAAAAAGCACGCTTGCTTCTCTGACCTTAAGGATAAAATCAGGTTTTTTTCCCCCTCAAGATCTGCAGATAAACGCGTTTCTCCATCACTAGATCCCAATCACACTGTGTTTGCGTCCTGTAAGCCACATGGCGCCTCTGTAGAGGGTCATGGCCCTTGTTTGCTTTGACCGGAGGGAATGAAGCAGGGCCGCCAAGCAAAGGTTTCTACGAAGCTTAACCCATCTGTTGCTCGATGGCAGCTGCAAGGCCCCTGGTCCGGTTTACGCTTCCTGGACTCACTTGCAAGCGATCTTCTTAACAAATGGGGGATTTACAGGTGACGACTGCTCTAGGCCACGCTTGAACGTGCCATTGTATGCCCTCTGTTGATGTGCCCAGTTTGGTCCACAGTTTTGCCAATACGTTTACTGGATAACATGGATTACCATGAGGCACTTCTGTGTTTTGCTTTGCAAGTGGGCAACGCGTAACCACACATTCATCCTTCTGAAAAAGTTGTCCCATCTCTGAAAGGATGAATTGGAATACAGATTTAAAGCCTAATTTACGTTATGTTTGACTGACGCATTTATGAAGGCGTTCCTCTAAAAATGTTTCGCGTAAACATTTGGCAGAATTCAACAACTGCCCTTAGACTTGCTTTATAAGTGAGTTTTGCGTAAACAGGGCTTCTGTTCAGAGCAAGGAACCACTGCGAAATTATTGTCCTTGGTAATCACACATTGATTACAGATGTGGGAGATGGAGACTAGTTTGGAAAAACACTGGAATATTCCTTTCAGATAAAACTTTCCAAGAGGCTTGACCAACTTTCCTTTCTGCTCCTTTAAGAAACGCCCATCATGGAGTTATTATAGTAGCGGGAAAATTGCGTTGATTTTCTAGAATTGTTAAAACAAGCTGTTAGCAAAGGTTAAGGTTCTGGTTCAGGCCTTTGATGAGTGGCAGCTTCCTGTCTTCCTTGTGATTTATGACACCCACTGTTCGTCTTTTGCGTGCTCGGCGTGTGCCTAACCTTAGGCCAGTAACTTTGGGTTGGAATAGCGCAGCTGCTTTGGGTTATTTTAGACACCCCTTTTAATAATGGCCTTTTGCTTCCCACGGCGTTGTTTCCAACATTGTCATTAGGCAGGCTGTGAGTAAACAGTGCTGTTTCTGGTTCAGATTTGCTTTGGAGTGTAATTGCCATGAATACGGTAGATTGGGATTCTTGCATCTGCTCTTAGGTTCAGCCATTTGGCTTTGATGGTGGTCATCAACATTGCATGCAGTGAGCTAACGATTTCATCATTCTTTGTGTCCACACTTTAATGGTGTGTGTGTGTGTGTGTGTGTGTGTGGAAACGAATGTTAGTTTTTGTCAGAGGTTTTGTGTTTTGGCTCTGTGGACCTTGGGAAAAACTGTGGCTGAGTAATTATTATGTGAAAATCTTGGTTTACTGCACACTCGGGCCACATCAGTTCTGTTCGGCTGAAACTCTTACTTGGACGTGACATCTCTGTGGCGTAGTATTGTTTGGAGAGTTGCTGTCTCCTTTTATATTGATCTTGGAGCAACCTGTCCCACCCAAATTGTCAAGCATATTAACCTAAATGGGCAATGCGTGCCATTTAATCCTTCATTTAGACGGCATTTAATTAGCACCATCTGTGCATTTAATTCGATATTGTCTGTACCGTATTGTTGCACCTTTGTGTTTCAGGCACTGTAGCATGTCTAGTATGGTCATGTTTTTAGCATTTAGTGTAGGGCTGGGCAATGATGATATGATATCAATATCGTGATAAATTCCGTGACTACACTTTTCTGAGAGTTTTGCGTTTATCGTTATTTTTATACCATTGACCAGCTGTTCTGTTACAGTAACAAGTAGCAGATGGTGTTAAAATCTATTTTAGTAGCAGTAAAAAAAAAAAAAATCATTTGTTTTCGAATATCGTCGCTGCCATATCGTGACCTCAGTATTATAAGGTTCTAGCTGGCATTTTGATCTCCAAACGTACAGATAAACTTGGTTTTATAAGGTTTTATCTGCCAGCCAATCAGCATCCAGGATGAATACACAACACAGGGAGCTGGGGCCAGTAAATATCCAGGTTTTATTTACACGCTGACAGAAAAGAGCAGAATGGAAACCTCAGTATGACGAGTCAGAAGAGAAAGAAACTTTCAGCTGCAGATGTTTTGTACAAAACAGAATTGGTCTTGGTCTGCCGTATTTGCTGGTCTTACGATGTGTAAATGTTGCGACACATTAGAAAGCCTTCAGCCTAAAAATGTCTTTCTCTGCTGAGTTATTACCATTTATTAGTAATTTATTCAGATTGAGGGCTTGATTAATGAGACAGACACATAGAACCTTATAAAACCAAACAGTCTTGGAGCTTACAGAATAATAAGGTTCTATCTGTGTTTGGCCAGTGTTCAAAAATCCACTTTATAATTGTCTCAGAATTTTGATAATATAAATTTAAAGTAACTTTAAAGTGTCGGCCTTGTTGAGCTGTAAATGTAGATTTCAGTACTTTAGAGTTTTGCTAGCTAGAACGTCAAAACTTTGAAGCCCCACATCTCAAAACGACTCTTCACCCAGATAGAACCTTATAACACTACGATCACGATATTTAGGTGTTGTTTGTTAGCAAAGCTAGATACAGCGATACACATTGCCTATTAAAGTATTGGAAAATGTATATATATTTTTTGCTACATTGCCCATCGCCTATTAAAGTTAGTCAGAATGGTTTAATCTAAACCCTGTTTAAAGAAGGTAATTAAACCAATCTGCTGGATCCAGGGCTTTCATGTGCCATCATGCCAGTAATGGGGGAACTGTGCCAATGCTAAAATGTTCGCTCAAGTTTTTATTTTTATTTTTGTTTTGTTTTTTATGCACGTGTGTCGTCTGTATCTAAGCTTCTTTTGCATTTTCTCTCTGAGAGCTAGCGCTTATTGCTAAGCAGTTGAGTGCAATTCCGTTTCAATGCCAGCAAGTTTGCAAATGGATGAGGAATTGGATGTTTGACTTGGAAACATTCCAGTAACGTAATGAACATCGTGTTGCGACTATCGCAATGCTTTTTGGCAGGGGGGGAAAACTCTGGTTTCAAAATAATGACCGTAAGTTCGTTAGTTATCAGAGGCTTAGCAACTGACCGGCACACATCCTGTTACACACACACAGTGTTTGGCATATAAGCAAACTCCTGCCTTGTTTTTAATCCATTTGGGCATAGCCACTATCCATTACTAAACCTTGCTGTGTGCTGGATCCACACTACACTGTGCCAAGTGACTCAACCCATCACGCCACCATTCACCATCTGCACTTCTCTCCCTGTCTCACTCTCTCTGCCAGTGTAAATGATCTCCACGCAAGAATGTAGTTTGGCTTTCTTCCTGAGTTTGGAAAAAGGGATACGCCTGCCACCTGGCACTGTCTCTCTGTTGTGGTGGCTCACCAAATGCTTCTGTCCAGCCCCTGCTAGCTTAGCACAGAGCAGACAATAAAACCACTTTCTTTCTTTCTTAATCCTTACCACACACACACACACACACACACACACGCACACACACATCCCATATCAAACCCTGCAGGGTCATTATGCCCCATTCGCACCCCGAGCAGTGTTAAACCCATTCACGTCCAATACTAATCTAGTCAGATGGGAGAGATGCTGTCTGCTACAACAGGGCTGTTTTGTCTGTCTAGGCCTTCATGAGCAGTTTAACCCTCCCAGTGTACGCTGACAGGCTTCTTTATTCTTCTACACATCATTTTAGTTCATATACACTTTTTCTTTTTTTTTTCTTCTTTTAAAAAAACCCCGTATGTATTGATTTTTCAACAGACATTGCAAGACATTCAGATAGAATGAAATACAACAAACATGAGAAGGGGAAGAAAAAAAAACAGCACCACCAAAACTTAATGTAAGCTCAGATTGTTTAAAAAAAAAAAAAAAAAAAAAAAAATATATATATATATATATATATATATATTTTTTTTTTTTTTTTTTTTTTTTTTGAAAAAATTTGATTTTTTGTGATTTTTATATGGTCAATACACAGCCT
>JAOUQW010000025.1:6426638-6447875 GCA_028565825.1 Olivaichthys viedmensis | reverse complement strand
ACGGGATTTTGAGATGTGAAAAGGCTTTAGCATCATGGCTCATTGCAGCAATTTTCTGAAAAGGGAAATGGATTTTGTGTTTTGTGAATTATTTGTAACCATGTTCTGAGTTCTGTCACATAATATTTAGTGGTGTTGTAACTTATTCACTCTCGCTAAAATTAATTGTCGATGTCCATTATTTACAAAATAGTGCATTATTTATTGTCATAGTTTTTGCTCTAATACATAATTTATTGTCCAGGAACCAATTAAGTATGGTCTCAGTAATGGGTCTTATATATTGAAATTATTGTCATGTCTTCCCATTGAATTTTCTTTACAGTCCAGAAGCCAAATGGAAATGATGTGACTTATTATTTTCAGCATTGATAAATGGCTGTGCATGTGCATTAATACACTACTGTTATGATTATATTAGTGGCATAAACTCAACAGAAAAGGCAATGAAATCGTTAATCACAATTGCGTGTATGACAGTTAATCGTCAGCCAATATTCCATAATCGTGACTGGCCTACTTTCAAATCTTGCATGGCTCCTGTAGTACTAACCGAGGAGACCGAGTCCACACACACTTCAGCTCCGATTACACGAAACTGCCCCAAAGAGGGGCCTGTAACTAACTCCACAGAAACAAAGTTGTGAATAAACAACCACAGAAAAGGGACACTTCTGTGGCTATGGCTTGGTGTTGGGCGGGGTGGATTGGGGTGGGGTCTTCCCACTGATGGAAGGACCTTTTCTCTGTGGCTTAAACCGGTTTTATAGGTTGAGCTAATGAGCTGCCATAGGTCACAGAAGGATGATGAAATTGCTGGTGGGGATATAATTATAGTTATACAAGGTGTGTTTCAACCACAAGAAACTGTTATTGTAACGTACCAGCAACGATGAGAAAGAATGCTGACCCTCTGATGGGAATACAGTGTGTTGGTTTGAAATGCAGACAAACGCAGAAAGTAAAACGTGTGTGGTCTCACAACGGAAGTGACATACTTTTTGAGAATTTTTAAATGAGCCTTTGTACTCTGGAGTTTAATGGTATATGTGAAATCTTTAACGGTTGTCAATTGAAATAACCATTGCACTGGTTGCACTGCAACCAATGGTTGCATCCTATTGCCATTGGCCATTTCAGTCACACACAAGGATGAAAACCAACACCAGTTACCAAACACGAGCAACGATGTAGTTGATGTTCGCTGTCACTGAAAAGCCATACATAAGAGCCACAAAGTGTCAGACAATGGCCTTGTCCCACATTGGCGTGCTGACGCTCTTCAGGGTTTCAGTAAGAGGTCTTGCAGACAGGCACCACGCCAGCTCTCGCTGGTAGTCGGGGACGTTGACGAATGGCTGCACGTAATGAGTAGGATGGTAGGGGAGAGAGAGGAGGATGGGGAGTATGAAAGGTATGAAGGAGAAACATTGGGGGATTTCAGCAGGAGGTTGGAGCTTTGTGTGCAGAAAAGGCTGGGCTGTGGCATGGTGAGAGTGCAGCCTTTTATGGTTAGATGGTGGGAGCTGTGCATTCTCTGCCTCTCTTCTTAGCTGGCCCTTTTGTTTTCTGCGTCCGCCCTCCAACTGTCAGAAGTGGTAGCTCTTTTATTAGTTTATATATGCCACAAACATAATGTGGAATGGTTACTCTCGACAGTGTCTGGCTTTTTATTTTCTTCATCTTCTAAGTCTTGGTTTGCAAGATGCAGCTGTTTTTCTGGGCCTCTCCATTTCCTTCACTAAAAATGGGGGACTGAGGAGAAAATATGGATTTGGTCATAGTGCTGGCTCTCGTATCAAGAATGCAGGATGTGGCCAGCTTGCAGCTGCACAGGAAAACAGTACACACACTCCAGCTCAGTTTGGGAGAGCTAATAAATTGAAATGGTTCTGTTTTTGCGAACATTTCTGCCATTCGCTGTCAGCCACTTGACAAGTTGGCATAAGAATGTCACCAGTCAACTCCAGCACTCCCACTTGGATGAAACTGATCCTGATTACTTCCAGCCGTGTGCATGTGTATGTATAAAACACGCAGAAAATGTCTCGTGACTGCTGGCCACCCAAATATGCATCTGGCTGTCCAACCACCATTACCCCACCCTTCCCATCACGCCCTTTAGTAGACCTGCATGTACTGCAGTTCCTTGTGCTCTCACACAGTAATTTAGTGATTCAATCACAGCCTACCATCACATGACTGCATCTCTAATTACTCCGGTCCCTGTTCCATACCACCGCCTACTCGACCTAAAATGTATGCTTCTTGCATGCTCATTAATTCTAAAGCACACAGGCATTAAATATGACTCAGTTAAACTGGGACGTATGTTCTAATACAGAGAGGGAGGCAGAAGACCAACAGTGAAGATGCTGATCATGTGACAAACGGGCATAGAATGTGCTGACCAGCATGATGAACGTGTGTGTGTGTGTGTGCGCGTGTGTGTGTGTGTGGGATGGGGCATGTTCATGTTTTCTGGTCTAGACAGTAGTCAGAGTTGATCTCTTCTGAGAGAGCAGGGAAGAACCGAGATAAATGTGGTTGTCAGATCTTTCCCCTATCATGTCGTCGTAAGTGCTTGGTATAAATTATGAAACTGGTCTGTATAACACTGTCTCAGAATGTGTACCCGTTCCAGCTCATTGCTCAGGTGTGTGTGTCTTTGTACTCTGGTTCATTGACCAGTCTGTGTAAGGAAATATGATGGGCGCTGTTTAAAACTGACTGCTTTAGAAGGCTGTCCTGTTGTCCTCCTGATTTATCCAGTCAAACCAGGTCACGCACCAGACTTAATCCTCTTCTCTTTATGGGTGAAGAGAAAGTAAGAGGAAAAGTACCTACAGGGGGAGGGAGGGAGGGGTTGGTACGAATGAAAAACAGTCTGTTGTCTTCCAGATATGAGGAAGACGGTGGGTGAGGAGACTTGGCGGCAGAAATGGAAGAATGGAGTAAAAGGGAGAGAAAGTTGTATTTAGGAAGGAATGGTTTAAAATGTTTTATCCTGTTAATTTCCAGCCTAGTTCCTCCTGTCCAATAACGCTAAGTACAAATTGAATTTCACCGCTTCCTTCTTTCTTGTATTACATCCCCACCTTCCACACACACACCCACACTCACACTAACACGCGCGCACACACACCCACACTCACTTTATTCACCCTCTTGCTTGCTGGCCAAGCTGGTTTTTGAACTCGCACAATAGCTCTGTTGCCCAGGCCATCTGCTGACAGGGAACATGTCTCATAAGGGTGATTGGGGGTGGAAGGCCAAGGAGATGTAGAAAAGAGAAGATGGGGAGTAGAGCTTTGAAGAAAGAAAAAGAAAAGCTGTGGCTAAATTGGCAGCACAGCTGAAGAAGAGTAGATTTAAGATGGAAAGAGGTCAGTGGGTGCACTGCCCTGGTTTTCTTTGCAGGCCCACCCCCTCCCGTGGAATTCTCATTTGTATTTGTCTCAAAACACCACATGACTAGAGGCCCAGTTTTGACGCACTATGGTCTTGAGCATGGTCGAGAGTAGGGGCTTCACGATTTTGACCAAAACAAAATCGTAACTTTATTTTGAACAATATTGTGGTGGTTATTAATGGCCACTGAAAATGCTTCACTGCATGGTCACAGTACTTTCTGCAGAAATGTTTTTATTGGGTATCGAATTTACTGTTGGAATTTCCCCTTTATTTCTTTTTGGTGTTGAATGTTGAGTAAGATTTCTTTAGCAGGGTTCGATGAAATGTGTGGGTTTTTTTTGTAGAGGTCTATAGATTCCTCTGAGAAAATTAATAAAATGGTTAATGATGACATGAAGCAGCATTCCTAAAATGTATAACCAGGTTTTCGGCTTTCCTGTGAATGAACGAATACTTTCAGGGAACACTTGCTCTTATTCCCAATTGCAACCACACTGCAAAGGTTGTGCATTCTTCCAGTTATTATTAGTAATTGTAAAAGTATGTGCTTTCCCTTTGGATCCATTTTCCCTTAATGTAAGATAATTGGTGAATCAAATAAAGCAGTACGAAGATTTTAAAACCTGATTCTAACTGTGTTTTGAGAACTACTGCAACATCCAAAATACCTTTTTTCTAAGATGTTAATTTCTTTCTTTCTTTTTTTTTTAAAGAAAGAGTACAAAAAATTGCCAAGCAACAGCTGAGATGAAACCTGATGGGGTTGCTACAACGCCGGCTGAGCCAACAGAAGTTGTGGTGGAACCTGTAGCTGAATCAGCTGCCAATGAGGAGCAGCTCCAACAAGACCCGAGTCCATCATCTCCACAGCCTGAGAAGCCCGAAAATGAACAAGGAGCAAACTCGGCATCAGCCCCTCCTGGGAATGAGGCGAACAGGAACGTGTCAGAACCTAAGAACAAGACTAAAGCCCCAGTGAAGCCCAAGCCTGGTACAGCAGGCACTAAAGCAGCAACAGGTGCAGCCTCTCGCCCTGCTACCGCTCAAAATCGAGTGGCCAATGGTGTTGTGAAGACGGCTTCAAACGGTGCAACCAAGAAGCCTGTGAATATGACCTCAGAGATGAAGAAAACTGCCCCTGTTGGAGCAACTGCCCAAGCCAAAAAAGGGCCCAGTGCTACAACTATGGCTTCAAGGACCCAGGTGAAGGTGGCTGAACGGAAGCCTGTTGGGGCTGCCAGACCAGCAGTGCCCTTCATTAATAGCGGGACAAGACCAACAGCAGCCACGTCATCAATGGCGAGCAAAAAGCCAGTCGCAGGAGGCAACAGTGCTGCAGTCAGGCCCAAGACTACAGGTACGGCTCAACAAAACTACTCTGCACCATCTCCCTCCTATTTCTTCCATTATTGCTCAACCCATCTCTCTCCATCTCTTTTGCAGCACCAAGGCCTGCTACTGTACCTGCTGCCAAACCCAGTGTTCCAGCTGCCTCCAAAGCCGCCCCTGTTCCCAAGGCAACCAGGTAAGCCCGCCAGTGAGGTAGTGTTAGGCACTTAAATGAGTAATCTATAGAGACGACATAAACTGAGATCTACAGCCTTGCTAGTTGTGTTTGGTGTGTTTGTGTGTGCATGCACTTCAAACTCTGTTATATTGCCCTCGGTGTACATTTCATCCACTGATCTGTGTCTTTTAGCTTCTGGCTATATTCGGCTAGTGGCTACACAAGTGTAGAGAACACAAATCTAATCAGATTACAAAATACATAGATCGGATAACATCGGAAACGATCAGACATAATGGTGGTTTTGTTCTCCAAATTGAATTCTAGCTAGCTAGAGTTGGCGAGCTAACCCGCTACCATCGGCCTCAGATCTGTATTAAGCACTGCAAGAAGTGAGCCGGGTCACCCCGCAGTCCTGCGCGAGCATCTTGCTGTGTGATTACAGTGGAGCATCCCTTTCCCCTTCAACCGGCGCTTACATGTTAGCTAAAGTTAGGCTGCTAGCTCGTTTTGTAGGACCTATGCTGTTTTATGAGCACCTAGGACCCATGTTTTACACCGCGGCGATGACGAAGCATGGGCAGACTGCTGCAGGATCAGGCGGAGTCACAGCGTGAGCTAGCCTGCTAACACTAGCTAAAAGACAAATGCTTGTTGAAAGCAAGAGGTTTTGCTCGTTCATCCAGTACTCCGTAAATGTGACAGTCCCGTTGATGTGCACAATAAAGTTTTTATTCTCGTATTGCTTCTGTAATATTGAGGCAACTACGACAACAGCAGCAGATAATTACATCCTCAGAGTCCGAACACTTGGGCCGCGTCCCAAAAAGCATACTACCTTACTAAATGGTGCGCATTTATGCGGTTTGGGACACAGCCTCGAGTTCTTTCCGAATGTGTATTACTTGTCCCTCGGTGCCGTGAGATTAGTCCATGGAGTATGCGGTGGAGGAGGGCGCAGTACAGCCCACGTTACGAAATGTTCTTCGGCGAGTAGCTTGCAACAGCGTTTTTCTACCAGAGATGGCAAAATCTTACATTTAAGTGCTTTTCTGCATTGAGCCTTTTGTTGTCAGTAATTTTGTTGCAGCTAATATAAGCTAGGTAAACAGTCAATGTTGATCCAAGCAGTTATTCCATGTTATACCTTTTTTTTTTTAAGTGTCATTGTGCAGGTTACATTTATGTGCAACTAAATTACGGCGTCAAAGGCTCAATACCAAATGGCTTTTAAACTTTGTCAACGCTAACGACAAGACGCAATTAAATGATTTCAACTTATTCTTGACTCCCTGCTGCTTGTCTGTTTATGGTGTCACAGGATGTGTGACGTGCTACGCTAAACCAATCAGGATTTCTGCTAGCCCTGCCCCCACCTAGTACCTTTTAGTTTGTTGGTGCAGATTTTCAGTGGGTATACAACTGGAACCGTTTTTGGACCCGTTTTTGTTTTAAGAATGTGCAGTGAAAAAAAAAAAGCATTAAGTTTCATTCATACAGACTCTCGCCTCCTTTTTGTATTTTCTTAAGTGTTTCTGTTTACATAAAATAGTGAATCATCACTGTAGCAACTGCTTACTTCCTCCCTAATGCAATGCTTTATTAGATAAAGAACCCATCACTATAAATCCTGCACACCCACACAACCACAAGCAACGCAAGTGTACACACACACACACACACACGCACACAAAAAGCCCATTTAGGATTTTTATTCTCCGAGCACTCTGGTGCCATCTTCTGCAGCTGACCATTCTTTAGTAAGAATACTCAATAGAACAAAGTTCTTCAGTTTGTCCTTTTGGGGGGAATCCTTAAAGGTTCTATGTAGAACCCTACAACAGAGGGTTCCAAGTAGAACCCCTTTAGGAAGCTAAGCGGCCCTAACTATCCATAGGACCCTTGAGAAACTGTCTTTTCTAAAAGTGCAGTACTCCGTATCAGCCCAGTTCATTAATGCCCCCTTTCCATTTCAGACTGAAGTTTATTATATTGTGTATGTTGCTTTTTTAATACTACAATGTGGGAAAACTATTCAATACCCTTTAATAACCTTTACGGGTGTTTTCACACTTGGTCCGTTTCAGCGTTCCAAGTGGTCTCAGATCGATTACTCAACGTTTTTTGTGCCCATGTGAACATAAATGAACTCTGACCCCTCTAAAACGACCCACAAGCGAATCATTTGTGGTTCACTTGATTCGTGTTGTGATCACAGTGCGAGCCCAGTCCAGTTCACATTTTGCTTTATGGCTAAAGAACTTGAGGATTGCTGTTGATACATAGCAGCAGTTTTCCGTCACCTCACAGAATTATAATAATAATAATATTAATAATTAATAATAATAATAATAATAATAATTATTATTATTATGTCAGTGACCGGAACAATGGCTACTGTATATCACTGTTGTCTTTACCAACTGCTCATATTAGAGCTAAAGAGTCACAAGTAGGCCCATGTCATGAAGCAGGAGTTGGGTTTGATGGTTCTGCAACAACATTCCTCTTCCCGTTGCTTTCTTTTTCCAGACGCTTCTGGTATTTCACTTTCATTGTTTTCGCGCTCTCTATTTTTCATCCACAGCCACATGTTAGCAACGTGTAAAGTAACCATTTTGAATGACGCCATCCGTAATTCATTGCTACACAGCTGGGGTCTGAGTTCTGAAGAAGTTGTGGAGATCTCATCAGTGCTAAAATGTCCAGAAAGAGAACTAAGTCCCCTTTTAAGTCCACTTGTATTGTGAACACCAAAAGCACTGAGGACATTTGCAGCTAGTTCCACTTCAGGTCCACTTTAACAGGGCTGAGTACGGTTCATTTAAAATGAACTATATGTGAAAACACCCTAAGTTTATTTAAATAGACTAACATTATGTTGACATTTGTATTAGGCCTATACATTACCCACAATTCAGCATGCACAATTTGACTAGAGTCCTGCAAGGAATTTTTGTTTTTTTTAATATGCAATTTTTTGTTTTGAAAATTGTCTTAAGATTATTATTATTATTATTATTATTTATTTTTTTTAATCTCTCTCCTGGTTTGTTTCTCTCAGTGGTATGTCTGACAGACTTCATAAACCAAGTGAGAGGGGGAGGAGGATTTTTTTTTATCCCCGTTTTGGCCAGGCTTTGGTTCGCAGCTTAAGAGAAACATTCTCCCTCTGTGACCATTCCTAAGAAAGAAGACCGCCTGTCTCGTCTCTCGGTTTTTAGGCTTTTCTGTTCGTTGCACAGCCTTTATCTTAAGCCTGGCTTATAGATTGACTGCTTTATAATTCCTTTTTGGCGTGAGGGGGAGGGTGGTGTGTGTCTTTGTTGTATCCCAAATCAAGCCTCAGCATTTATTCCAACTTCAACCTGCTTGCATGGCCTGACTGCTGTGTGCTGGAGGAAGAAGAACTTAGGCAACTGGCTTACATGGCACTTTATTGTAGTCACGTTTGAATTAGTAATGCTTGTTTTTGTGTCCCAACCTTTCCCTTTGAATCCCGGCACAGGGATGTACGGAATAATGCACATCAGTGTGTAAGTATGCCAGCTCAAGTGTATTATGGTGTACATTTTAAAACACAGCTTTCAGAAAAAAGCAAATCAAATTCCATCTTGATGCAAATGAATGATTTGCTATTAAGCAAAGTATACTGCCATATTAGAAAGGGCAAACAAAAGGTTAATTGAATCGTTTTGGGGGGGGGGGGTTTGTTTTGTTTTTTAGGTCAACAGAGTCCATTGGAAACAGGATAATGGAGGGTTGTGTTGCCTGAGGCAGTTTTGGTTGTGAATGATTGTGCTTTCATGAAGAATTTTGTATTTGTCATATTAAAACTTAATGGAATTTAAATTTTTGGCCAAGGGATGCCGAGTGCTCTGCCTCTGTGTGGGTCCCCTCTGGAAAGCGATTCAGTCAGAACTTGCATCCTCAATTTCTATTTTGCAAGTTAACTTTAATTTTTTTTTTTATTATTCCTGATACGGTTTGTTTATGGTTGGAAAGAAACAAAGTTTAACAAGACTTTTCGTTCCATTTCAACATGCTGTATAACTGGATCATGATGCCCAAATTCAAATTGATTTACTCCCTTTATGTTCACCCATCAGCATACCAATCTGTCCGGTTCTTTTTTCTTTAACCTAGGATGAGTCAGTCGGCCGTCTCGGTGCCTTTAGGTTGATGTAATCAAATGGGAAGTTTCAGGGGGTTTTTTTGTCCTCCATTCCAGAACAATTGGCCATTGTGGTGGAATAATTTGTGGGGGAGATGTTAGTCCAGGCATGTGGGGCCTAGGCATTTAAACATGTCCTGCACTGCGAACCTATAGGAGTGTGCTCAGTGGCTATTTTGTCCTTGTTGCAGATAGTGACAGTTTCCATTTTCGACCGTTTTCAGAGCACTGCTTTCAGCTGCTGCTGTCTTTTGATTTAACCAATTTGTTCAACTTTTTAAAATTACTATCAAGGAAAAAGTCTTGAAGGATGGACACAGACAGCAATAGATAATTGTTTTTCTGAAACATCTAACCCTTCCTTTCAATGCCTTTTCTTTGGCATTACATTTTAATAGCTTTTGCACAGATTGGTAAGCTGCTTTATTTAAAAAAAAAAAGTTTTTCTGTCATTATCCCAGGGGTTAGCCTTTCCGCTGCCTCTTTCAATGTGCATAAAAATGAGATCTGTATTCCTTTTTTTCTGCTTTAGGCCTACCATAGCAGCTGCTTCTCGTCCTACCACTTCCTCAGCTCCAGTTAGACCAACAACCACCGCTACTAAACCTACAGCCTTAAGAACAACTGTCTCAGCTCCCTCTGCTGCCCACTCTGCATCATCACAGCCCTCCAAGGTCTCCGCTACAACTTTGGCACCTAAAAAAGGTAGTGATAAAACATTAGAGGGCTTGTTTTATCCACAATGGGTTGCTTTTGAGAGGACTGTGTTTCTTGAATAATTAGTGATGTTCTGTTCATGGGCTCACACCCTTTCAATGCTTTTGATTAATGGTTAACACCAAATTACATCTTGTTTCTGCATTCTAGATATCAAAACTACCACCAGTGCAGCGGCTAGAAAACCGTTTGCCTCTACCACCACACGCCCTACCGGTACAAAGGCCCCCAAACCCGAACCACCAAAACTAGGTACAGCTGCCAAACGACTACCTGCAGACACTAAAACATCCCAACCAAAAACTGATGAAACTAGACGAGTACCAACACGAAAGGTTCCTCCAAGTCCCCGAAACACTGCCTCACGCCCTGCTTCAGGCAGAATGGCTGCAGCATCCAACAACCACAAGCAGGGAGGAAGTAGTACCCCTGTTGTAAAGCGGCAAACAGCCAAACCAACGCAGTCCGTTTTGCCGTTAGTCATCAAGGCAAAGCCTTTTGAAGAACACGCATCAGAGCCTGTAGAACCCTCTGCAACATTGGTAACCACCACCTCTGCACCCATAGCACCTATCGAATCTGTGCTAGAAGCACAAGCTGCTTTAGCAGAACAGCCAGATCAACAGGCCAGTGCGCCTGTCGAAAGTCCGGGAGAAGGGGTCCAAGTACCTGCCTCAGAGCCTTCAAATGTTGAAATTGTTTCCACTATAGAGCCAATAGATGCCGAGCCATTAGCTGTACACTCTGTAGCTGAAGCACCTGTTATTGTAATGTCTAGTCCTCCAACTGTCCCTGTTGTACCGGAATCCGAAAAAGTTGCCCCTGTTTCGGTTGGCGCTCCAATGGCACAAGATATTACTAAGCAAGAACCTGTAACTGTTTCACCATTTGAGGTTCCAATTACTGCCAAAGTGCCCCCTATGGGCTTGGAGGTTGTTGAGAAGCCAGAGCAAATAATTCACAATTTTGAAGATGAAGAGGATGAGGATGAGGAGAGGGAGGGCAGTCAGCAGGTGTCTGTGTCTGACATGAGTGGTACGCAGCCTACTGAGGAGTCCAGGCCTGGTTCAGCTGGTCTGGCTGGTTCAGTATGGCGAGCAGGAGGCCTGCTCTCAGAACTTGACTCGGAGGATGTTAGCTGCAGCCAGCAGGGGGCCTCGGAGCTTAGCGCTCCAGGTGTTTTAGAGGGCACTGAAAGTATGGATGATCTGGGTGAGGCTAGCTTGAAAGGTGCTGATGGTGAAGGTGCATCAGCTGGATCTCCAGACTTTGAGAAGGTCCCGGATATTCCTACCAATGAAGATGACGACGACGATGAAGATCGTGTTTATGATATGGAAGTAGGATCGGAAATGGCAGAAGACCCGCACAGGCAGTGCAATGACAATGAGGATGAAGATGAAGATGTGGAGATGGCCAGTGAGGGTGTTACTGAGAGTGGCCTTGAAAGTTATGGAAATGCAGATGAAGATGACTTGGCAGAAGAATACAGATTGGACAACCTGAACCGTATGCAGCCTCAATCCATGGTTCCTTCTGCAGCCCAGTGGGGCCAAGCTAATTCTTTTGCTGATCCCTGGTTGCAGTCACTACAACCAGATCCTACCCTTCTCTCCAGTCCTTCCTCTAACCCATGGCAAGCAGACTCCGAATCTCCAACCCAACTTCCTGCTCAAGCTTGGCTGGATGTTGGAAGTGGTGGACCATCCTCGCCTCACCCTCCAGCTGTTATGGAGCCTGTTCCAAGCTCACCTCACCCTACTCCAGAGCCTGCTGCAGACATGGATATCCGTTTCAAATCAGGCATGGCACCCCATTCCCAATGCATGTCGCCGTCTAGCACTCTGCTTGGCCCAGAACTATTCACCCACAGTTGCAGTGACACAAGCACACGTGAGGAGCTAAAAGACTACAATATAAGCTCTCGAGTGGAGAACCAGAAACAGCCCTTACCAGTCCACCCTGTTCCTGTTGCTTTGCCGGACATCATGCAAGATCTGGGTATCTGTAAATCTGATTATGCAGTATCTGAACATGATGAGGAAGAACCCGAGACTCTACCTGCAGATGACATGTTGGCTGGTCTGGCAACTGCACAAACATCTGCGCCATCCTCCCGTTCTTCAGCTATAGGAGAAGAGGCAAGTGACACGGAAGGGGAGATGCAGATCAGTGACCCTAATACTGAACCTGGTTCCACTGGTAACGAATGCTTTGACAGCACGCAAGTTGTCCACAGCTTGTCAGCCTTGGAGGAGGAGAGTGAGGAGGCCTGTGTTGAGATGGAGGGTGGCGGTGGTAGTGACACCCCTCAGTCTGCCACTTCGGCTGCCTCCTATGGTTTTGAGTACACCACCACTTCTAACTCCAATGCCCAATCTACCACGGAGAGCTGTATCAAAAGCCCGGGCATTTTTTCTCTCGAGAATGAAGAGCAGCTTCCGGATGAGGCCAAAGACCCATCTCTTATTAAGGAGCTGACCCTTGCACCCGCCTGTGCTCCTGCAGATGTTGACCTGCTTGATCTTGGCCAGCAAAGGGAACTTCAGCTGAACTCTGAGCAGCAGTACATGCTTTGTGGAAAGGCCAGTGAGGAGTTGCCAGAGCCTTGCTCATTAGGGGGCACTGTCCCCATTGAGACAGGCTTGGATAGCCCTTCCTCTTCCCAGCACCAAGAAGACTGGGATCTTGACACACCGCATCCCTACTACTCCACTATATGCGAAAAGACTGATAGCTTCTTGGCAGGTAATGTATAGATTACACTTTGCAAATGCACCTTGCTGTCTGTCAGGGTATTCCCAGGTTTATTGTCTTAATGTCAAAAAAGGATGTTTTTAAGAGGTGGGGGGAGGGAGGGAGGAGAGGCTGATCAATCAGAATGGTAGTGCCACTCCCCAACACTATTAATAGTACCCTATGAGTATATGGCTTAAAAGTCCTGTATGTGCAATAACTACTACTATTTACAATTAGGACTGTTTTCTCTTTTGTTTTAAAAAATAAAAATAAAAAAGTATGTAGCCTTAAACTGGCATGAATTGTTGTGGAGTTCACAGAGCAAAACCAAAAAATTACATATTCAAGCAAAAAGAACTGTGGGATGGACTTGAGATGTTTTTTTTGTGTGTATTTATCATGACCTTTTTACTGAAAATACTAAATTGTTGTGGGTTTTTTTTGTATTTTGTTTACTCTTTTCATTGAGTTTGTAAGTCTTCTGTCCTCTTAACCTTTACTCCTGTCTCCCTTTCCACACACATGCCTTGTTTCTCTCTTGCACTATAGGGTTTGCTTAACCCTTACCCTTAATGTTGTGGTAATTTTTTTTTTCTTCCCTTTTGAGTACTTACTGTCTTAGCTTTAAATAAAGTTTAGCCATTTACACAGACCTTCTCTTCCCAGAATATTTTTTTCAAATGAGTGAAAGGTGATTGTGACTAATTGCACTGATTTTTAAAGCAAGAGTGTATTTAGAATGAAAATGAACATCATGTATAGTGCTAGACTTGCCAATGATGAGCGACAATATTGACAATGGATTGAATTGTTTTCCCACCCCACATTCATTTTATGGTTAATAAATTTTTATCGTATATACATACTACATACTTTCTACAAGCCTGTATGTTCATTTTATTTGTATATGATGGAATGGTAAATTGTCTGCTTTTTAAGAATCATTTTGAAATGCCTGCACACGTGTAAGTACCCACCAAGTCGGGGAAACATTATGGTTCCTTCTAATTTTACAGTATTTTTATTCATATTCATTCGTAAAACGGGCGTCACATGTTCAGTCCACCGTTACAGCATTATAATGACTTTTTACACACACAGACCACAAACACAACTAGAAGTCAATCCCAGACAAATGAATGTTGCATTGATCTAAAACTGGGGTTGAGGCAAGAGAACTACTTTGCGCTCCTACTCCAGTCTGCTTCCACTTCTATTTTGGTGTACCCCTCCCTGCCCCTTTTTTCTCCTTACCCTGTCGTCTCCTCGAATCCCACCGTCCTGAGGGAAGGAGAAAACGCGAGATCTACGAGGCTTCTGGATCTCATTCTTTACCAAGGTGCCTAGTTGTCCTTTCCCTCTCTTGTCCCTTTTTTAAATGCCTACATCTCCATGTGGTTTGGTTCTTCTGCTGTTCATCTGAACCCCCACCACTCGGGACTGACCAAATGCTATGCTTTGACCACCAACCATAATTCAGTTCAGTCTGATGAACTTCTTAAATGGCGGTGGCTGACACGCACTGACTTGCAGAAAGAGTACTACATTAAGTCTGTCCACTTGGATATACCCGCAAACATGCACCCATAAACTGAATCATCATGCACAAAGCACAATGGGCTGCTCACTGGAAGTTTGCTGTTCACTGGGGTGGCTTGTTGCTTGATGCATGCTATAGTGTGTACTTCCTATTTACATACTGCTGCCTTTTTGTAATATGCATGGTGAGTGCTTTATCTTGCATGTGTGTTCATCTAATTGCCCTGTTTGAGGGGTTTTGTTTTTTTTGTTTTGTCCCCCCCTTCACACAAGCTTTATTTATTTTTGCTCTTCACAATAGTCAGTGGTTACTGCATATACAGGGAGTGGCCGCTTTCATTGCACAAAATCTCTTCACCAAAAATGTTGTATTCTGAGAAATGTAATTGTCTTGTCTTTTTGTCTATGTACCTTTTCTATCTGCCCTCTCTATAGCCCTCCACTGTAACAGATTGGTTTTACTCCCAACTCTTTTCTCTTTTTCCATCTTTCATTAAATGCTTAATCATTTACTCCTACTTGGCATTTTACTACCATATCCCACGCTTGTTTCTTTTTTTCCTAACACCTGCTTGGACTGTTTGCCTTGTTCACAGGAAAGAACATCTGCACTCTGCAGCAACAAGAAGTGCTCTCGAAGCCACCCAAGCACCATTCTGGGCTGCGTGTGGATCATGTGACCTATCTGCCGTGTTTGCCTACTGACCTTTCTCCCAGGATGCCAAATGTGGGGTGCAATGCTCAGCTCCGTCGGCTAGAACGTCATCAGCAGCAGCTTCAGGAGATTGAACAGCGGCGGGAGCAACAGGGCCAAAGGGCTAAGAGACCAGAGGAGGAAGGAGAGGGGGTGAAAAAGGAGGAGGAAAACAGAGTGGAAAAGGAGCTTGAGGAACCGAAGGAGAGGGAGTTGGAGAAACGGAGGAGGAATCTGCTTCACCTGCAACTTCAAGAGCAGCAGCAGGAGCTGAAGCAGAGGCAGCAGATCATGCAGTGGCAACAAGAGCTGGAACAACAGCAGCAACAACAAAGTAAGCACCAAAATAGACACCACAAGAATTCAGCCACAGTTCTTCTGTCACCGTCTGGGCTTTGCACTATCTATGAGGCATTGGAGACCAGTGATGCAGAGGAAGACTGGGAAGAGAAAGAAATTGTGCTTAAGCAAAAGGACGAAAAGGTAGCACATGAAGGTTCCTGTGGAGAGAGAAGTACCGTCCCAGACGCAGACTCAAGTTCTCCAAAAGCCAACCTAGATTCTCCACAAGCACAGAGCCACAAAACACCGTCTCCTGAACTCATTCAGGACCGAGTAGGCCTAACCCACTCTGTTGCCTTGGACAGCCCTCCTCTTTCCAAATCCAACTCCCCCCAGCAGCCCTCTTCTCTGGAGCTGGACTGGGGCAAGAAGGTCGACATTGTCCAGCAGCTAATTAACCAGACGTTGTTGCTGAATGGGGACAACTGCTCCCCACTCTTGCTCCTCCCTGGTGGGGCTGCTGGGACACTGAGCCCGCTGGAGACGAGCCTGTGGCCCAGCCTGCCCCCACTTACCCCACCATCTGCCACAGTGACTTCTGTTAGCAGCTTCTCGGCTGAGATTTCCGGTAGTTCTCCACAAGGGGAGTGGATGGTAGTGGAGCTGGAGACTCATCATTAAGACAGTATGATGGGATTCAGTATTTGGTTTGCAAGAAAAACTACTGAAGGTGGACTTTTTTTTGTTTTTCACTTTACATGATCAACCATAAATTTGGTCATGGCCGAGGTTCTCCAAAAAACTTTTTATTTATAGTTTCAGTCACAATGATGCTGTAATTGCCTCCTGTGCAATTATTTATGTATTTCTTCTCCTCTCCCCCCTAACGCTACTGGACACCCAGGAATTTACTGCACTGTCTCACTGTTTTTAACATGGTTTATTATGATGCGTCATCTTCACCTCTGCCAGGTGGCCATGCCATATCACACCAGCTCTCGCAGTCAAAAGGCCATTAATGAATCAGGTTTATTGCAAATGTCTGGCTGTCTTTCCCTTGCCACACTTTATATCATTTAGCTGGGTAGAGCAGAGCAGTGCCAAAATGCCAAAAACTCTTGGGGGTTTATTTCCACTTCTTGCCTTCTTGATGGCTACAGGCAAGCAAGATGGCACTGTAGAGCACTGTCAAGCACGGAGACTGATTTGAAGTAGTCCAGAATGAACTAATAATGCTGGAAATAAGCTCTAAACACATTAATGTGTTTCGCCAAGCTTAATTTCCTTCAACTGTTAAAGTTAAGCCCGTGTTTTCTATTGATTTTCAGTGGAGTAAAGAGTTAGCCTTAAGGGCATGTTTCAATAATGCATTTTAGTGGGTTTTTTTTATTTTTTTTTAAGTTTTTGTACTGTAGCAAAATAGGGCATTTTTAGTATATTAATACTAATAAGGAAAGTAATTTACAGAAAACTGCCATCGGTTGTGAGACATGTTCAGGGATAGGATCAAGATGAGTACCCTTTCAATTTAAAACTGAAGTCAGTAGCATCATTCTACATTAATTCCACTAGAAGGATCAGCAAAACTGTCGCGTACACTGGAAAATTGATGCTCCTAATATTTCTGGGATAAAATGATATTTTGACGATGGTAAATTTTTATTGCCGAGCACAATTTCAGCCGACAATTTGTACTACTCAAACTATTAAAGTTTTAAAGCTATTCAGGTGCAGTGACGCACCAATCCCTTAATGGTAGACAACACTGTCAAAAGCCATATTGAATCTTTTTCGTGCCTCATTAATATTCCTGAGACCAGGACTGTCATTTTTGATCGTAGTAATGGATTTTCTCATCTTGTATATTGTTCTACACTGTGACTAACAAAGTGCATGTCAAATTATTTACATTACGAAACGGTCTTTATGTAATGTTTCGTGTCGTATTTGCCCCTCTTCTGTGAAATGTTTGTATTTGTATACATTGTTTTTTTCTTCTTCAGGATTTGTGGCCACTGTGCATAGACTTTTTTCTTTTCTTTTTATTTTAAATAGGTTGGCACAACTTTTTTAATTTTTGGGGGAAAAACTTTTTTTTTTTTGGCTAGTCTAGTCAACACTATAGTAGTACCTCATCATTCAAAGGGAATGCTTACATTTTTAAGTATTTAAGGATGCAGAGCTGAAATTGATGATCCTTCTGGCCCTTTAGAACGCATGCGAGATCAAATGGCTCACAATGGTGTGTAGATGCACGTAGATAGATTATTTAAAGTAAAGTGTCTACAACAAATGCGTAGAATGGTTGGAAACACGTAGACACTTGTGTGTTTAAGTTTCTTTGTGCTTTTTTTTAAATTTAAATACAAGACTCCATTAATATTTGTCACTGTACACTGCAATCAGGGAATTAAAAGTCACCAGGTATATAGAGACCAATGCTACTGTTGCTGTCATAACTTTCTGGGAAAACAAAATGATCTCGATGCCGGCAGTTTTCAGGCTTATCTACTGTAGTGCATGTAAGACGTATACTGGACTTGTTTGTGTTCATTGTTTAATGATTCACTGTAAATAAAAATCAGGGATCAAGAAAAAAAAAAAAAAAGGGGGATCAGAATAATAAAAATGAAATCCAAAATCTTATGACCGTAGCACACATGAACTGTGATGATCAGCAAATTATGCACAACAAATGGAAATGTAATTATTAGTTTTGTCAGGTACGACTTCGTGCATGTGTATATTTTTGTAATTTATTTTAAAACGAAGGAATGTATTTTTATATTTAGGTTGTAAAAGTTCCAGTATCCAACCATGGCAGCTCAATTTATTTAGCAATTTTTCAAACTGTGTAAGTTACTATTGGTCTGTTTTTTTTGTTTTTGTTTGTTTGTTTGAATGCTGAAAATAAATAAATAAATAAATAAAACTGGATTGGTGAATGGTGAACGTCTGGATTCTGGTTTCGTGTTCTTTTGTCCACTCCAGCTGTTGTTAATACAGCAACATATCACGCAGCCTCAAAACAAGATGGACAACAACATTAAAGTGGAGAACGTATCAAATGTACACTAATAAATGTGAACAATTTGAGATTACAGAGAAAATGGTATTCTCCTAGAACCTGGAAGAATGGTGTTCTCGCTTCTGCTTGCAGAACACGCTCGTGTCCTCTTTATTACCGTCGTCGTCTCAAGTGGGCGTGTGAATAATGCTCACATCTGCCTGAGACAGCAGCGCCCCCAGCAGGCAGTCTGTGGCAATGCAGGACGATGGCTCCTCCTCACCCAGATACACCAGCGGCCTGTATTGACCCTGAGGAATCGTGCACAGTACCCTACAACACATTTATTTGATTTGTAGTAACACATTAAGGCCTGTTCTCAGTTGCCTGTGCGAGTAAGAATTAAACTAGGCTGAACTCTTTCCTGTCTGTGTAACTAGATTGTAGACCAGTTTTTTCTTTTCTTTTTTTCTCTCCTGTATGTTTATACAGTAACTTCCTACATCAGAATCTGCTGCGAGCTGCATCATGCATACTATCTAGACCATTCTGTTTCTCTAATAAATAAGCCAAGGGCCATAAAGGCTATCACTTCAAAACATACGTTGCATGCTATATAGGGGTTACTTGGGGTTATTTCAGAGTCAGCTGAAGAGATCTGACTATATTGGACATTTTTAGCTCACTATGAGCCTGACACTGATTCTTGTGCACTACTGTGGCTCAGGGACCTTCGCCCTGAATCTGAGTGGGCCATCGTTAGATTTGCACAAATAACCCACTGTACGGGAAGGGTTTCGGCATTAATCATGAATTCCCTCGTTGTCAGTTATAAAGAGATGGTTCTTGTGTGGAGAGCCTGTTACCAGTCATAGATGTCTTCAGAGTCTGGGGCTGGATAGGTCTGCACCCACTTCCCTATAGACCACATTCTCAATATTGCTTCCTCCTCTGGCCTTCTCTCTGTCGTTTCTCTCAGTGCCTCTCCCTCCACCAAGTGGAAATCCTCGTGGCACAGGAAGTAACTACGACAGGACAGAGGGCATTAGTGAAGAGGAATTTACTGCAATCATATTCTACGCCAGATTAGTTTCGAAACGAGCTTCTTTCTCTGTTAGAAAAAATACCAGATGCTATGAAAGACAGTTATGATATTTATACTTGATGACAGCAGTGCAGTTCTGTGCTTTGTACACTTGATTCACTACAAAACCCATTTTCACTTTGACTATCTATCTTACTATATTGTTCTTTGCGTAAAATAATATGCCAGTGTTTTTTCAACTTAACCTCCATCTTCTGCATCTCCAGGAAAACGCATCAACTTTGTTTTCACCCGTGGTAATCGCTTCACCTTCCTTAAAGTGCACTGGAAACAGCTAATGGGTTCTAAAGCCTGTGTAGTGCACTACATGCCACACAGGATGTAACCTGAAACACTGCCAGCTACAATATACCTCCGCAAAGCGCTACGTCCTGCACTGTTGAATGAAAAACACTTATTTGATCGATTTGCCGTCGTCTCTCAGCCTCACTCACTACTCTGTGCTGTTGCCTTCCTGTCCTTCCATCCCTCTCTCTCCTTTTTGGTCCTTCTGCTTTCCTCCTTCCATCTCTTGTGGTCCTTCTGTCCTCCTGTCTTTCTTTTCTTCCTCTCCTCCTGCCTCCGTCCCGCTCTCTCGCTCCACGTTCCAGCGCATGCGCTTGTACAGTCCATTGCCGGTCAAAGCCAGGAACGGGGAGGCGTGACAGTAACGGAAGATTGACAGTTTGACGTTATCCACCTGACACTGGCCGATGTAGAAATGAGAGATACTAACAGGCAAAGAAAAGAAAAAAAAACCCATAAGCTGAGGATAATCAAGGCCCAAAGGAATGAAGCAAAATCCCAGATTGCGAATAGAGACCCCTCTTTTCCCCCCCCGTATCATATCCATTATAACAGACATTTAAAGGTGAGGTTTGCAATGTTTAAAAGTGTTTCTAGACGTGTAAAAATGATATACTTTCAAAGACACTGTGATTGGTTTCAACAGAGGGGCTGGGGTCGGGGGAAAGACTTCACCTCACAGACAGCAGAGGCCTTCAAAAATTACAAACTGCTCCTTTAAACGATCACATAATGGATAACTGTGCATAATGCTGTACATAAAAAAAACTAAAAGTGATATAAAAAGGCCACCATAAGTACATTATGACCAATAAAGTAGCAAAGATATTGTCATTAAAACACGCACTTACATCAGCAAGATCATCACAGGGATACTTTTGCTTTTCTATGTCTTCAGTCTGTGGTAATAATCTGTCCCCATAGCTATTACACATCTCTGTCCCACACCAGAGTGAACAGCGAAACAGCGACGATGAAGGATCAAACTTTTGCTCGCAAAATTTTTAGCGTGTATCATTAGCAGCAACAGCGGAGAACAGGGGGGGTACAGGGGGGTATGACCTTAAGAGGTGTACTAAGATCTTGTCCGCCCATGTTCTCTGCTGTTGCTGCTAATGATGCACGCTAAAAATCTAACTAACGAGCTGTTTGCCTTGAAAGAATGCCATTGTTTATATTAAAAGCTGGAGGTTTTCGAACCTGCTTGATCACCCTTGTCAGTACAATCACAACTTTTGAACCAAACAGGAGGGACAGATCTCTTACCAAATCGGGTCTGCCTCGGCCAGAGAGAGATAACCGTACGAGGCGTACATTAACACCAGCTGCTCCAGCCGACTGCACAGCTGCTGAGAGAACTGCAACAGCTGCGGTTAATGACAGGCGAAAGACAGTGAATGTGTGTGTTGCGTGCTTGCCTAAAACGAAAACAAATGCAGGTTCCATCTGGAGCTCTGCTCATAAAGCATCTCGAAACAGGAGTGCTATAGTATACACAGTATGTACAGTTCAGGATTCGGGGTAAACAGGGGCCTTCTGCAATCACCATGTTTTCCATCAAAAGCACAAACCGAGTAAGGGGTTGACTGGGACACCCCAGTCAATATTGTTTACAGACTACCCCATTTAATATCGTTCTGTTGTCCTGTCTGGTTAACATGCATTGCCCTGTGTATTTATTGTTCTGTGTATTTACTGCCCCTGTGTATTTATTGTATAGTGTATATTTGCACTTGTCCTCACTGTCGTGTATTTGCACTTTATGTAGTCCTGT
>JAOUQW010000025.1:6408198-6424542 GCA_028565825.1 Olivaichthys viedmensis | reverse complement strand
CCCAGCTTACCAACATGCTGGGATATGCGAAGAATCAATTTCACTGTACTGTACTTGTATATGTGACAATAAAGGTGCTTTCTATTCTATTCTATTCTATTAACACTACTCAGAGAACCCTTGAGGAATTCTTTTCTCAAAGAGCGTACTTATTATTGATGATGCTGTTTATGTGACAGAAGGTCACGATGATGTGATGAAGTGTTGTCTGAATTTGGTTCGGTGTCTCCCTTACTGCTGCTCTATACAGAACACTTTCTAGAGTGAATGAGCGAGTAAGGGTACGATTTCAGACAGGGTGAAATGCTAGAATGCTTCAGTTGTGTCACCGTTGTTTGCTAGTCTTCACTGCCTACGAAGGGTAGACGGCGCCTCAGAAATATTATATTCTGGTGTTTGTTTTTTTGTGGGTTTTTTCCCCTCCAGCAAAATTGAATGTTCCAACTTCACTCAGTATCAGTGATCTAATGATAAAATTTTTATGATATGATTGTTTTATGAGGAAATAAGAGCTGTGTTAAACATGTGACCCTTTGCAATATAATGTGTGTGGGGGTGATGTACTGTTAAAGTCAACTGAAGCATGTAGAGGATTAAACATGAAAATACAGAAGTGTTCACTGTGATTTAGCTTTTGTTCATCTGTCAGAAGGGAGGATATAGTTCTGAGGTAGTTCTGTGTTTACATATGTGACTGTGTGTGTGTGTGAGAAGAAAAGGGTTTGTGTTTTTTTGTTGGTGTGTGTCAAAGGAAGGGGAGACCCTTATGTTTATGTGTGTGTGAGAGAGTAAGGAAGAGGGGTCTGTGTGTCTTGAGAAGGGGGAGCATGTTTTTTGTTTTTTTTTGCATGTGTGTACATGAGAATGTGTGTGTGTGTGTGTGTGAGCGCCCCAGTCTCGGTGTAGTCCCCAGGCTGTGTGTGGGTGGGGTGTGTTTGGGGTGGTAGGGTGTATGAATTAGTCTCCTTCCCTTAGCTGCTCAAACCGAACTCACACAACTTTTGATCAATCTGTGATAACACTGTAAAAGAAGCCACACGTGTAAACGAGCCGCTTTAGGAAGAGCCGAGTTTCCTCTTCGGCTCGGCCAGAGATCTGACCTCTGATAAACAGACGAATAGATGAGTTAGATGGTGACATGGAAAGATTATTATCGCATGAAGATGCAGGGTAAAATCAACACTATATTAATACAGAAGCAGCTGAAGTATCACAGTTGATAATATCGTTCCTCGGCCTGTTACGGTTGTGACGTTTGAGCTGATTAATTGCAATTCAAATCAATTTTTGTCTTTTCTTTTGACTTGATGCCACTTTTTCGAATAAAGCTACAACAGTTCTCTTTAGGAGAACAGCCATTTATTGACATTGACTATCTAAGCAAATCAAATTTCTGTTGGCATGATACAAATCATAATGAATATATATATATAACCTATTATTAAAATACATACTGTACTGTGCAAAGGTCCTAGGCACCATGAATGTTTTATATACATTTTTGTCTTAGATGTTTATTGGATGTCTTCTGCCTTAGTGCGTCATTAGAAAAGATTTCCAAACGTTCATTTTCCAAAAGAATTTGTTACAGAGAAATATCTGTAAGTCATTAAAGAAAGTAAGATATTCAGTAATAGAGCACAGTTTAGATAAAAACACAATGAAGGCTGTTCTGGGATTTTTACCTGCAGAGACAGAAGCAAGTGAGAGCCAAAGTTCTGCAGAAGAACCGTGACATGTTCTCCAAGATTCTTGAAAAAAACCTACCAGCCGATTTCCTTATAAAACTGCACGACAGCGTGCCTACGAGAATTGATGCAGTTTTAAAGCCAAAGGCTGCTCACACCAACACACTGATTTGTTTTAGTTTGTTTACTGCTCTTTATAGTATTTTTTGATATTCAGGAACTTTTAATTGCCTTATTTTTAAAAGCACTTTCACTTTACACGTGCCTTCAACTTTTGCACAATACTGTACATAGTTTACTGAACAGTAAGCAATGTACTACAGCAAAAACTATGTAACCGAATAAGGTACAATGGCAAAAGAGACCATATAATTTTTAGCGATAGTGGTTCAATTACAACACAACTTATTACTGTGTTACACAACAAAGCATAGTTATAAATAGTTCATAGTTTCATTCCTTTGAGATTCCATGAGAATAATGAATGAAAAATGTTGGTGCAGCAATTTAATTATAGCAATGAACTCATTGTGAATTAACGTCATGTTTGTTGACACGTTCTGCTTGACCGACTACATCTATTTATATGGAATCTAATTGTGATCAACCAAAATAATTGCGATTAGGTGAAATAATGTATTAATTGTGACAGGCAATTGAAAAATGTCTAGTGCTAATGCATTAAGTGCTAATCCATCCGTCTGGTTTTACTCTAATTTTGAGTCCGTGCATAACAAAACCTGAATGAAAATGCCAGACATGAAAAAACACCTAAATATCGCAAAAACTCTTTTTACACTTGACGTTATCAATAAGGACAAGATGCTCTAAAGCAGGGCTTCTCAAACTTTATGCAGCCAGGGACCCCTTTTAGTGTTAAAAAACAAAATTTACAGACCCACTTATGATCATAGCACTGATTCTTCTTCTTCTTCTTCTTTTTTTTAATGAACTTAATCCAACTCTTCAAATATTAAGCACATTAGTCACATATGTAGCATCTTAGTTACTTTTTGTATTCTTGAACCTTTCACCCACTGAACCCAAACCAGTTACACTGTGTTAAACGATTTGAAACACTTTACCATATAAAGAGCCCTTTTCTGAGTTTTGTTGAAATTTAGTTAGATTGAAGTTGACATTATTTATATAATTTTAAAAGTTATAGCGCTTTAGATTAGAAAATAAACATAAACACATTAGTGTGAATGGCATCATTTAAAACCCATTCAATTCAAGTGACCAGTCAATTAGGCTTAAAACTGTAATAACGTAATAATAACTATAACAACTATATCAATCGTGATTGATATTGATCTCCACCGTAATCGTGTTATTAACAACATAATAATACAGTCATGGAAAACTTAGCTGTGCGTCACGGACCCGTGCTCACCTAAAGAGTGATGAGAACAGGCTTTAAAAAAATAATAAAAAAATGGTAATGTTTGGCAATTTGGGTTTTGGTTTGACTGACACACTTCGTAACATCATTGTGTTTTACCTCTTCACAATTTTCACTTAACAGTAGTTGAAAAAGACGTTTCTTGCCCTTGGCAGCGTTGCTTGATGATGTCACATATGTGGTTTTCATGGAGGAAGAGCTGATCTGTTCCCTCTTTTAATAAAAGAGATAAACATGCGGGTTTAAACAGTGTGGATAAACTGTCTGGTTTATCTCTGCCGCTTTGATAAGGAAATGTGGAGGAGTGGATGCAAGGACGGATGACCCACTGCTAAACCCATTCTCCACTTCCAAAGAAGGATTAGGAAGAGAGTTTATCAGGGCAGTTAGTTCTAACCTAAGTGATTATTTCTTCTCCCTCTCAGTTCAGTTTCTGCCATATCAGGGTGTTTCCTGGCTTGGAACAAGGCAGAAGTGGCAGACTGGTGCTGGTTATCTTCAGTCCAGCTGTACCATCCTCCGCTTGTAGCGAACCTTCACTTTCAGACCTTACATGGTCAGTAACATGAATTTTGAATTAGGTGTAATGCTAAACAGGTTAACCTACAACAGGATGCGTCATTGTGTTTCGCCTCTTGCCTTCCTTCGTGCCCACTCTCTTTTTATAAAAACTCACTGATTCCACGAGTCAATCTGCAGTCAAAAATCGCCTACAATGTAATTAAAAAAAACACTTTTATCAAAATATTCAGATTTAGCTTTGGTGCAAAAGAAAGACGGATTCACCAGTTTGATGATGGCCGCTCTCACTGTACAAGTTTTTCTTTCCGGATGTGTTATTTGTGTGCCACATCCGGTTGAAGCTGGTTTAACAGAAATGCGACATTGTGAAAAGTCGACGTTTTCTCTCACATATAAAACTGCCAACTGTACAAAAGTTCCTTGTAGTATTTTTGTTCATCATGCCTTTTAACTTTTCTCTTCTGTCGCCACTGTCACGTGCGCGCGTGACCACGTGTGGCAGTTGCCACGACGACGCTCGCCACGTGTGATCCCCGGGCTGTGTTATGTGTTTGTCTAAGTCCCGCCCTGTCTAAGTAAGTCAAGTGCATCCACCTGTTTCCACTTAGCCCCCCTTGTTAGTGAACGTATTTAGATCCCGAGTGTGTCAGTGTTCTGTGTCAGTCGATGTTTGATGTCACGTTGTGTGTATAGTCTGCACAGTTTCATGTTTAGTTTAAGAATAAATGTATGTTTGAAGAACGGCTTTGCGCTTATGTTCTGCATCCCGCGACATCGTAACAGCCATCCGTTTCTTTTTTCCTCTCTCCACTCCCTTAATTCCTGTCTGGATCCTCTGTGTGGCTATACACTCTCAGAAAAAAAAGTACTAAACTGTACCTTTTCTCTTCACTGGGGTAGTACCCTTAATAGTACATCTTTTGTACCTTTTAGTATGTATCTTTTACCTGTAGTGTACCTTTAAAGCTTTACTCTAAAAGCGAATTAAAGGTACAACAGTGGTCCTTAAGGTCTAATTATGTTTAAAGACACACTATATTCACATTTCCAGGTAAAAGATGCATACTAAAGGTACAAAAAATGTTCCCTCAAGGCTGACAAGAAAAGGTACCATGTTCCATATCTTTTTTTTCTGAGAGTGTAAGACACTGTTCTGATTGTGGTGAACTACAAATAGAGATATACAAATACAGCAAAACTAACACAATGGTGCAGATTATCAGTCTAATAACGTTTCGTTCCTTCCACAACAGTGTGCTTGAGCTCAAATTACACATTACGCGCACCACAATGTCAATATTGACTGTGTTTTAATGATTATAAACACAGAATTATTACACTCATTTCTCATAAGTGTCCTATAACCTGGAACAGATAATGCAATATGGCAAATACATCTCGCCCAGACGGATGTTTATTATGGTCAGAATAGTAAAACAGGATTCAGTTCACTGCATATTTTAGCTTTGATATAGCTTTGAGTCTATATGAGCTCGAGGTAGCGCCATGTAATGTTAGAAAATCTACAGCAAAACCAAAAATAAATGTTTCTGTTAAAAAATACGGGTGGGAAAATGACTCATCCTGAGATTACAGTACAATTCCCAGTGTAATTGTTTTGTTACCGTGATGAGTAACGTGGTGGATGTTTTCGTTTTTTGGACAATCTTTGGGGACATCGAAGACAATGTGGCCTTCAGTTAATTCAGTATTGTCTGGAGTCCACAGTTAAGTACAGTTAAATCCAATTTGTGGCCTTCAGGTTTCCATTCAACACTATAAACACTATCAACACTATCCTGATCTTCTGCTCAGCAAGCTGACGCAAACTAAGGTGGATCGTTATGGCTCCATGTAGACCTGGAGTTTCCTGATAAACAGGAAACAGAATGTAGGGCAGGGCCCCTATCCCTCAGACGCCCTCCCTGCCAGAACAGGTACTGCATATGGGAGAAGTTCCAGTGATTCAGTAGGCCACTCCACTCCTGACCTAAACAGAATGCGTTAATTATGGATCACATTTTAATCCCTTAAACTCCCAGGAGCCGTGGATGGGTCCAGACTCACATTCCTTTTCTATTAAGTTGATTGTAGTTACTGAATAATTCATAGTAGTTACTGAATAATATGCTTTAAGATGAATAACTGACTAATAAACCGTGAGTTTTTAAGGGGTACAAAAGTGTTGTAGCACAAATTAAAATATTAATATTGTAGCACTGAGATAAAGGCCCATAATAATACTTTTGTTGTCAAATTGAGTTCAGCTGAATGAATTGTAACGGAGTGGCAGAAGTTTTACTTTTAATGTTCAGTTTGTGAAATGCACCGATAACTGGGCAATGAAAAAAAAATTCAGGATTCACGTACAGCTTGTTGCCTGATAATTTCCCGTTTGCCTCCCGACACCATAAACAAAACATCAATTTTTGGTCTTGTTCATAATTTAGTCAGGGGAAATCCCTTAAACACTCAAGATTATATCAGAAAAGACGCTAACGCTAGTGTTACTATAAACTTGAGTGATAGTGATAATTACCCTTATTATCTGATTGTTGAGGCCGAGACGATTCTGGATTAAGACGTGACTCACTGTCTCGGACTTCGTTGTCGGTTTATTCTTCTCAAGCACTTTTTTGTTACAGAAAAACGATGCTTTATTTTGTTATCAGTACAAGCACTGACAGCAACATCAAATTTGATTTGCAGTTTAGCCGTCTTTGCATTTCGTGGGACATTTTACTGGAAGAGACGATAGGGCAGATGGGAAATGTTCAGTATTGCACACGGCAAGTAGTGAGAAGAGTTTACAAATCACGTAATTGGCGACCCGCACCAAGGGGGACGCACTACCACGAACACTAGGACGTGAAAACATTTCACTACACACACACACACACACACACACACACACAGAGTTATTTTGCACTGTTCTCGTGTTTGATCTTTTTTGTATTGTATTAGCACAAAATGAATTTTAGCAATATTGTCACATTGTACAGCCCTGCATTATCAAACAATACAAAAAAGTAGGGCTGGCCCAAATAATTTGAATACTCGAGTACTCGTTCGTTAGGTGGGCAATCGATCGATAGAACAGTTATTGTTAATACATGAAAAATGTTAAAAAATAAATAAATGATGCAACGCTGTTCGTTTTACACCGGTGGCGTGGAACATTTATTTCTGTTCTTTCTTGCATTGGTTTAGTAAATATAACCTGCAAATATCTGTACTGACCGTCACATCACTATAAACATGCATTACCACTGTATATGATCACATAACGTTCGTTAATCCAATAAGATTTTCATTTCTACACACTGTGGCAGTTAGAACTAATTTTAAAAAGTGAAAAAGGAATTAGCTTTCGGTAGCAGTCAATTTCACTTCAAACCGAATTCATGATCGACGTGCTCGGAGAGGTGAGCCTATTGACAGAGTCGTATGCTGAGTTTCAAAGAGACTGCATCATTCTCTGTGGTCTTACTGTTGCAAACATTGTATTGGCTACCACAGTCGGTCCAAAGGTTACTGGCTGAAAAGACGAATATCGAAAACAAAACTAACTTTACCGTGGTGACAAAAATGCCCAATGTCATTTTGGTGCGGCCCATCGTAAAACTGTGTAAAATCGATTCCCCGATTTTAGTCTGTTTGAATCAAACCCTGGTGCGTCTTCCCCCTTTGTGCGGTTTCGTTTAGGAAGGTGAGAACACAATGCAATCACACTCAGGTGCGGACCAAAACAATGGGTCGGAGACCGCCTGAGCGGTTCCAAGCGAACTCTTGCGCGGTTCAATTGTAGTGAGAAAGCTGACCCTGAATCAACCCAACTGCAGGATGTGAACTAAACAGATTCAGGGTTGCGGGTGGTCTTTTTTTCTTTTCTTTTTTTTTTTGCGCCAAAGGACAGCTGCAGAAATACGATGTGTTCTGGATATCTGGACTGAAGAAAAGTTTTAAACTAGTAATTTATATAATTATTTAATCATTCATTTAGCACCAGCTCCGTGTTTTTCATGCTCGGTTGATTTCCGTGAGTTCTACACCCACTTGCCAAATTTTGTTTACCTTTTTCCATTGCCGTATTTCTTACCAATTAATTAAGTTTTACGAATACATTTTCAGCACCGCCCTCTTCTCACACGTCCCTCAGCAAATGTTTTTTTGCTTATTAAATTATGTGCAGTGTGAAACCATATCAATTGCACTCTGCTTCAGACTGGGCAAACCGACTAAAAGGTGAGAAAGTGCCCTAACTTTACCGCGGTAAAACCAGCGCTCGGTCTCTTTCACGTCATTTTGGTGCGGACCATCGTAACACTGTGTTCCCACCAGTAACGAACTGAACATGTATTATATTGTTGAGCCAATGTTGTGCTTTATCATAGTACTATCTAATGATGATAATCCATATGCATGGTTGTGTGTGTGCGCATTTGCATGTGAACAATAGAGGCTAAGAAGTCTTACTCCTTCCTGCCTCTTTCTGTCTTTGACTATGCTACAATGACACTATTCATTTTTAACTCAGAGATTACACACACACACATTCTGTAGAGACCCATTAAAGCCTCTGGAGATCCGTAGCTGAATTGTCTCTTTACACACTGAACTTTGTAATGAACTCTGTCCATCCCAACACGCACACACAAAGACAGATCCGTTCTGCCAGCATGCTCAAGTCTCATGCTGTGTGTGTGTTTTCACTCTGGACCAAAGCACTTGTGTGATTGCTGTCCAACAGGGTGTATTTTGCTTGTGTGTGCGTCCATTTGTGTATCTGTGTGCCTGTGGTTATATTAAAATTATGACCTGTAGGCTTTCATTTGCAGGTATGGAAATCAAATGTACTTTTTTTTCCACACACATGCTCATTCTAATTCTGTCTTGTGTCTCTCTGTGTGTGTCTCTTAAGATTTAGCTTATCCCTCTATCTGTTTTCCCTTTTCCCTGTTGGAGGTGTGTCCACCCACTGGACTGTATCTGCTGTCACCACACAAGAATGTAAAGAATCTTCCAGATGTTCCTCTCTCTCTCTCTCTCTCTCTCTCTCTCAACTTGGTTTGTGTGTGTGGGTATGTGTTGGTGAGAGAAAAGGATATGGTCAGAAAAGGACATGAGGCCAGCAGCAGTGGGCAGTGGGATTTCCCTTTGCTAGAAGCTTTTCCTTTTCGTTTTTCTTTCTCTTTTATCTCGAGCACTTGTTCATTTTTATAGTTCCATCAACCACTTTCTCAGTTTGGCAGTCGTTTTTAATGACAATGTCTTTTGTATGTTTTTCTTGTCACCCAGCCCATATGTATTCATGCCAGGGCTGTTCAATTCCTTTAAAATTGCATTTGAATTGAAATTACTTGAAAGATTTAGTATTCAGAAAACATTTGGCCTGACAGCCCTAATTCATATTGTCCATCATGTTGGGAAGTGTTGGGTCTGTTACTGCATTAGGAGAGCTTTTGTGTGTAGCCTTTCTACTCGCCATCACTGAAAAAACAACTCCCTGGTGGCTGTTATTCTTCTTTCATTTATGTGTCTCTAGCGTGTTCACTCTCTTACTCTCTCTGCATCTCTCTCTCTCTCTCTGTTCTTTTACTCTCTTCTTCAGTTTGTCCCCCTGGGGGTTTAACCGAACCCCAGGATCGCTGGCATTCTCACGAGTTACGGTAACTGAATAGAGCTCCCTCTGTGAGAAAGAGACAGAGTTAAAGAAAGACGAATTGAATGCAGAATATTTGCCTGTTAGCTCTGACATCACAGGCTGAAGCATGTAACCCAGAGCTTGGAAGTGAACATTCACTCAACCCCCACTTGTGAAGTCTGAATGCTAAATACTCGACTGTGTATTTCTCCGTCTATTATACGCCACATTAAATACTAGTACTACGTCTCGAGTCCTGACTTCCTCGTGAAAGACTTAAGGTTCATTCAGTGAAACACGGAAACACAGCATTTATCAGATGAAGACTTTCCCAAAGGAAGGGCTGCGTGTGTGTTTGTGTGTCTGCATGTCTGGTTAAGGCTTTGGCAACTTTGTTTGGGGTTTTTTAGTGTGACTCAGGCAGTGTGTTCCCTCCCACACACACACACACACACACACAAACACACACATCAATAGTGTTCCAGGATATTTATAGTCAGCCACGTCACTGCACCATTAAAACTTCATTAAAGCCATGAATTTCTAGGCGTTTTTCCGCAGACGCGCTTAATGTGACTAATTTGTGTGTGTACATGTGTGAGTGTTTTGTTCATGTCAATTTAGGAGAGTGTAGGGGACAAAAAGGGTGCATGTGCTTTAAACACCCATAGACTCCCACCCAAAAAGATCAGCTGCAGCACAGTCAAGCCGAGTCAAAGAACAGCAACTCGCTGGTTGTTCTGGTTTTGCCAGATAAGGCCCCCCCATGCAAACGTTTTCCTCTGTCTGTGGATTTAGTTATCACCTAAAAGCACCTGTTGTCCACCACGTCCTGCTTCCTGCTTTCTGTATTTCCTGACTTTTTCCTCTTCCATTTTCGAAACCGTCCTCCTTCCTGTATGCCTCCTTTTGTGCTGCTCCTGAGTTTGCTTTATGTTCTCGCTCACGCTGTAAAGCAGTGACAACTGTGTTGCGATAACGAGTTGCAGATACCACGAGAGCCAAGAGAGCATTCAGGCTGGAAGCGTCCCCTTGTGTATTATCAGGGAAATGCAACAGTGTTTATTCAAGCTGAGACCTAATTCAGTTGGGTAAAGAAGTTAAGTTAAGCCTGAGTTAAGCCTAACTGGGTTAAAAAAGACAGTCAAGGGCTCCAGAGTGGCGCAACAGTAAAGCGTTAGCCCTATCGTATGGCGATCGCTAGTTCGAGCCCTGGCGATTTGGGAGAAAAATGCAGTCAAGCTTTAACAACAAGACACTGTTCTACACGCCAACGGGGCTGTTTCCACTCCAGTACATCACCATGATGCCTCAGACATTTTCTAACGCTTCTGGTCATACTCTCCTGGTGGATTTCTTAGTTTACGAGGCTGCTGTGCACTGTCTGTGTCTGTCCCAGAGGTTCTCAGCCTTGATAGTCACCGCTCATCTGGTATAAGCCAGATCATTCAATACAAGTGCATTGTTTTATTCTATACAGTTACATTAGCAGTATTCACTGAAGTGCAGTTTACCTACATGGTGCTAACTGGATCCAGTGTCAGCAAATGGATATCAGAGACAACAGACCTGTCACTCAGGCAGTCTCTTGCGCAATGAGTTGAGACGAAATCAATCCAATTGCAGTCCAGTTTGCGAATGCTGTGCTTCCCAGGATCATTTCAGGACTCGTGACGCCAGAAAATGAAGTCTAAGAAGTGATTTGTCTTTTGGAGACCTCCCTGATGAAAAAATCATTGGAAATACTGTTTCATTTCCTAATGGGATTTGGCCTAGTGTTTTCCATCAAACATTTTCCCCATCAGGATCTAATGGACGTAATGGTTTCCAAGACTCAGGATATGTTCAGAATATATTTAGTGTGTAATTGAATTGTTTTATACCTCCAGTCAAAAGACATTTTGATGAAGGCTTATGGTTGAAATTTGTTTCTAAGACACATGTTAATAGTAAACTTAATGCCCATGTATAAATTTATTTATGAATCAAAATATATATTTTAATACATTTTCCCAAACAAGTAGTTTTCATTTAGAACGTTAGGAGAAGCAGAACAAGTGGCTTGGCCTATTTGGGAAGTTTAAGAAAAGCCTCCTGAGTGAAGCTCCCTCATGAAGCTGGTTGAGAAGATGCCAAGAGTGTGCAAAGACTCCCAAAGGCCAACTTGGGATCCCATTAGAAAACCATCAAATGTAGGATCAGTAACAGATCCTCTACACTGTAATATCAACCCATCTGGCCAACACAAATACCATTACAAACCCAACAGGAACTAATAGGAACCTGTAATGGTTTTCATGATCAGATTATTGCCATACGATTGCAGATGTACAATAAGCTACATACAATTTTTATGTCATGATATTTACAAAATTTTGGACAATTAACGGTGTATATGTGGCCGTATACACATTTTTATGTAAATACGATCTGTGCTGAACAAAAGTGGGAGTTTTACAATCGGGCGTTTATCAAATGACCGATGACATTGATCGGTTTTAATGCTAATTTCAAAAATAAAACTCCTCCTAAATTATGATTGGATTAACAAGTTTGAAATTAGCATTAAAACCGATCAGTGTCATCTGTCATTTGTGTGCGTCCAAGAAATTAGACCTGGTTCAGCGAAAATTACTATATCGTCTATCAATTAAGTAACGTTTTAGTATTTGGACTGGAATTCAATAGTGGGAAACAATAGTGTTAATGTGTTACAATGCTGTGGCTAGATGTTAATTAGGAAAAGTATCACAGATACCAGTGTTCCCGGGATGGCCTCCGGATCTATCGACCCTGACTAGGACAACCCGGTTATTGAAGATAAATGAATATATGAATCATATAAATGAGTAGCCCTAAAGCTTTCTGTTCGACCCATAAATCTGGTCTTGTTGTCCATGAATTTTAAAAGATTTCTAGAGAACAATGGGAATCTTTTAACACGATGTGAAACAGCTAGCTAGCTAGTTAGGTAATTTAGCTAGCTTACTTTCACTAACACTTGTCAGCTGGCTAACTTGGCTAGTTAGCTACAAGCTAAAAACATTGCTGGACACACCTGCCTCCCTTTTTTTTTGGCAAAGTAACTGGCATAGATTTTAGCCAATCGGGTCCAACAATTGGCAAACACCTACATATTGAAACACCTTTTATTTAGCTGAGAACCCTTACTCAGCAGCTTGGGCACGAGTAACGTTTTAGGGCAAATACATAAGATGTAGTTTTGACCAACTGCTGTAGAAGCAGACTTAAAATTAAATTAAAAATGTTGACAAATGTCTACCGTTCTACTGCCCACCATTTATGCTGATGTTTTTTTAATTTAAACTAATAGTAATATATGATTATATATAATCATATGCATGCAAGAGAACAGATGCTGGATCAGTCTCTTTAATCTGAGTCGCTTTGAGAGTGTAACTTCTTGCATTCGTCTGAAGCTCAACAATCTGTAGTGGCATCTCGCAGCTGCTTGCCACCACAAACTCATGCAACAGCAGCAGTCATATGACACATGCGATTTCTGCACGCGTGAACTGTGCGCGTATGCTGCATGCTCTTGTTCAGGAAGTCGTGGGGTGGGGCCCTGGCCACCTTCTTCTTTTTCTTTCCATTTTCTCGTCTTCTCTCATCCAAAGACATTCGTCATACATTTTCAGTGCTCGGGCCTATTTGTTCTCGTTGTCCCTCGAGCGAGAATCCGGCCTTGCAATTTGGATTTAACCCGAGGGTTTGGGAAGCCGACAAGGGGACAGTATTACAAGAAGCGGTTTTGCTTCGACCGCCATCATGGCCACAGAAGAAATGAGCGGAGATGCCCCAATGGAGACGCAAGATATCGTCAGCCACCCAGAACCGGGGGGCACCACTGAAGGGGTAGGCTTTACCCGTCGTGGATTATTATATGGTCCAATGCCGATTCAGATGTAAATAGAAGTCAAATGGGTTATTAACATCTGTTAGTCTTGTATCTTCTCTCCCTGAGGTTCTTACTCGCCCCTGTTTTTTGCAGCGTTATGAGGTGTTTCTTGTGCTCAGGTTTTTGTTTCTCTTCCTCAATTGCTGGCCTGTTTCTCCTCTGGCTGACATATTTGCAACGTTGCCTCAGATGTGGTCTTGTCTCTTAGAAGTCTTCCTTTCCTTTTCCTTCCTCCTTTCCTCGTTGTGCTTTTCTCTTGTCCACCTTTTTTTCCTGTTCTCTTTAATCGCTCCTCTTTCACTCTGGGCGCCAAAATGATTTTACAGGCGTTATGCTCTCTTAATCACATGCACATATTCACACATGAAGGTTGGTGGCAGGAGCAGGCAAACATTTAGGTGGGAAAAACTATGCTTGTGTGTGAACTGTGCACACCATGCCCTTGTTTCCTCTTTAGTGTACATACACATGCATATGCATTTTGCTGACAGGAAGTAGGGCAGTGTTTAGCTTCTCTTTTTGGTGTATTATTTTATTGTTTCCTTCTATTGTTTAAGGCCATTTGAGTGTGTGCATGCTTTAGCTTCACTCACAGCAGCACATGGAAGCACAAAAAGTCAGTGACGGCAGTTTAACATCATAAATTCTCCCAGGACAGCAGCTTATTCGTGTTTACATTCCTGTTGTCGAATTCAAATGTTATGTTTGAAATCGAGGTGTGTGAGGTGTTGTGTTTGTCCGTGAGTGTTTGCACTCTCCCTTTCACAGCGTGTGCTGAACTCCTTTTTTCTTTTCTTTTCTTTTTTACTGTGAAATTTGGAATGTGGGTCAGTCCTGGGGAGAGATGCACAGATGCTGCAGAAACAGGGACCTGTTATCTAGGAATTTAAGACCTCTTTTTTTGTACAGCCGTGTTCTTCACAATATAACAGCCAAGAACTAGAGATCAGTTAGTGAATTTTACCATTTCACATATAGACTTATTTAAGTATTTATACCTTGGCTCTGTTGAATTCTTGATCGGTCAGATGTTGATTCATTTTCTGTAACAGCACGGCTCTGACCGGTAGTGTAAGGTAAATCACAGGCATATATTACTGTGCTTGTTCAAATACGTTATTTATTAAGAGAAGACAAAAGATCAGTCAGCAAAACAATGTGCATTAACGTTTCAAGCTACAAAACAACAACTAAAAAAGGTTGATTTACCCATTTTGTTTAACATTTCTAGACCAGACTTTTAAATATCATTTAATGTAGACTAAAAGTAAACAGATTATTTATTTTTTTAAATAGCGCGTTGTTCCTTAACAAAGAAAAACAGATAATCATCAAGTTGCTATGGTCAATATTCCTGTAAGGAGACGGTTTATTTAACATTTAAGGAAAGAGACTCCAGTGTCAGTGCTTTATAACAGTCAAATGTAATGTTTTCAGGTGCGGGGTGTGTTCAAGGGGCCGACTGTTTATAGCTGCTATAATATAAGTAATAGCAGAGACGAACGTTCCACAACATTAAATGCAACTATGGTTAAATATGATGATGTGCTGTTCTTTAACAACACATCAAAAGAAAAATGTGTAATCGTCATCAAGTTGCCGTGGTAAAAGTAGAATAAAGCACAGCATGCAGTTATTGGACAATAATCAACTCCGCGATGATAAAGGAGCATCACACAATCCAGTTGTTGATTATTTTCCCACAACTGCATATCACATTGTGCTTAATACCTAATAATACTTAATAATACCAGTGCCATTTTCTTTCTACTCTCACCAAAAACAGTTGTACACAATTCCTAACTGAAGATGCCAACGTCATTTTACAGTACATTTAATTTATTTTTATTTTATTTTTTTAATGCAATTTTGCTGTTTTTAAATATTCTATTTACAAGTTTTAAGCTGTATAATATTAAATAAATATAATTGAGCCAAGCAACTGATATTTTCCCTATACAGCTTGTCTAGCGGTCATCTACTGGCTGTTAGGGGGTTAACACTCATATAGTGTCTGTGATTAACCATATTACTGATAACCAATAAAGTGATTAGCAGTTACCCTACCTTGTTAATGATGCCATATATTGTATTATTTTCAGGTATTTTTCCTGAGTGTCTATGAAACACATCTCAAGTGATTTTTACTCTAAAAACCAAGCCTATATGTTTTTTGCAAATTATTTTAGAGTGCCTTTTTTTGCCTCATCTCGTTTGCACTCAAACCGCCTACTACTCATTTATTTTTCATTAGTTGACATGTGTACGTTTCGAAATGCGAGCCCAAGTCTGACGCCGCTTATGAACAAAAGGAAAAAGTAAAATATTCGACCCTGAGGGTGGCCAGACGTTTCAGAGCGGTGAATGTATACAACACTTTATCAGCAGGAGCCGACTTAATTGCATTGCATTTAGGAGTTAGCAAGGTAACTAGCCAGGTAAAATAGCTAGCTAAATAGTCTACTCAATGAAAAGAGAAGCATTTTGCACATTTTTACATGTTTACAGCATGTTGCTGTTTCAAACCTGAGCAGAAAAACGCTGATTCGTTATTTAACGCAATGAAACCCCGAGATAAATCAGCTGCTTGCAGTCGTACTTACTTGTCTCGAGTGAAATGTGCTGTTCACGTCAGAGTATAAGGAAGTTGGGAGAGCAGCTGGATGTCATGAGCTGGCCGTCGCATCGCGGTTGCCATGGTGACGAGTGCCATGCGCTTTATGTTTTTGGCGTCCGTCTTGTTCGCACTCCGGTCTCATCATTTGATTGTTCCCTGATTGTGTTGGTGTTTCCCCCCTTGTGATTAGTGTGTCTATTTAAACCCCTGTGTTTCTGTCTGCGGTGTGAAGCGTTGCATGCTGTGCGTCTGACTCTACGCACCGTGTCCGTGTTGATTAAACGGCTTGCAGCTGTATCCGCTGTCTCTTGTTTCCCGTCAACCCGACCCTTACCCTACGCTCACACCAGCAGCGACGAGACGCAACAAAGCAGCCATTCATTTTCAATGTGAGCTGGCGACATACAGCGACATGGAAAGAAGAAGAAAGAAAGCTCCTTTATTGTCACATATATATATACAAGTACAGCACAATTCATTCTTCACATATCCCAGCATGTTGGTAAGCTGGGGTCAGAGCACAGGGTCAGCCATGATACAGCGCCCCTG
>JAOUQW010000025.1:6392075-6404029 GCA_028565825.1 Olivaichthys viedmensis | reverse complement strand
TGTGTGTGTGTGTGTGTGTGTGTGTGTGTGTGTGTGTGTGTGTGTGTGTGTGTGTGTGTGTGTGCGTGTGTGTGTGTTACATCTATAGCACATGGATAATATGTTGGCAACTTCAAGAAAAGGATTTTAACTAGGTCAAAGTGCTTCTTGTACTATTTTGCAAAACAAACCAGGAAAGCTGGTCACCTTAAATCAGCTTTTTTTAATAGTAATTTAGGATTTGTTAAATACTATTGCCAGTGATTATCTAGCTAGCTAACCTAGTTAGTTAACGTTAGCATAGTTATGGTCATAGTCATAATTATCTTGTCTTTTTTTTTTTAAGTAGATCACTATAATTCTTTTTTTTTTTTTTTCGTTTTATTCTTTCACTACGGCATGACTGCAGAAGTTGAATGTTCCACCGTTGTTGCCCAACCCTAAATCAGGTTCAATCAAAGCATCTTAAAACTGATCTCTTTCTCATTTCGCTGCAGTTCAATTCAGAAAAGCTTTATTGGCGTGATGGAGTTTTGGCTATTTGTATTGGCATAGTTGAGGTTATAAATGTCTCCCTCTTTCGTCTCCAGAGTGAACCGGGCGGGTTGTCCGTGCTGGAGCAGCTGGGTCTGGACCACGGCTCGGACTTTTCAGACTCGAGCGTGCAGCAGCGGCTGGACGAGGAGCGCGAGCGGATCCGCCGCGAGATCCGCAAGGAGCTGAAGATCAAGGAGGGAGCAGAGAACCTGCGGCGCGCAACCACCGACAAACGCAACGCCCAGCAGGTGGACAACCAGCTGCGCTCCTCCAACCGCCGTCTCCACTCGCTCCACGCCCAACTGCAGGAGCTCGACGCCTACATCGTCGTCAAGGGAACGGATGAGGCGCGCGGTGAGTCTACCAGTTAAAGCACTAAACACTGGGTTGTAATGACACAAAGGAAACCATGGACCTTGCACGTTAAACCAAGTCAGAACGGCTCTACATGGCACAGTGGGTTTTGAGTCATTCATTAGGAACATATGTGGGGATTTTCTGTCGTGAAACTGGCTAAATCTAGTTGCTTTGAAGCTAAACGTCCAATTAGGAGGATTGTGTGCCCCCAAAAGTCACTTACCAGTAATGACTTTGCTCACAGCTGGATACACATCCAGTGCAGATAAATATTTAAATCGTACACACACACGCAGAGACCCGGTGACTCAAAACTGAGTAGAGATTTTCCATAAGGGCTGATTTGCAGACATTTACTCCTACTCAAACCTTAGGCTTTAGCAAAAGGAACCAACCCCACCTTACTGCAGCTTCTGACAGCATTAAGGTAGAAGGTCCTAACTTTGACCTCTGCCCTCCAGATGATGTACCCCGGTCTCCCGGGACAGAGAGCCGAGCATCGGCCCACCAGGACCGCATTGCCGCGCTGGAGAGGCAGCTCAACATCGAGCTCAAAGTCAAGCAGGGGGCCGAGAACATGATCCCCATCTACGCCAATGGCTCTACCAAGGTAACGCACAGCCACATACACACATACACACAAACACCGTCTCTCTCTCTGTCTTTACTGAGCGAGATTTTACACTGCATATTTTTGACTTTATTGAACCCCAAAGACAAATTGGTGTGAAGTAGCAGTGTTGGCTGTATAGGGTTCATGCGCAGTATAAAAGTTTGTACATGTAGACAAATAAATATGAGTATATGTGATGTATATTAAAAGGTAGAATAGTAGGATAAAGCTACAAATAGTTGAGGTTCAAATTTGTAAAGGAACTTCCTACAATACACAAAGGGGAGGCGATTTCAAAAGGGATCAGAATCCAGCGGTTACTGGGCTTTATATAGTGGTGATATGGCAATGATGTAGTACTCGAGTCCCGGAACTTAGAACTTGACTTGGACTCGATTATATATGACTTGAAACTCGACTTGGACTTGAGCTTATGAGACTCAGATTTTGACATTTTTACCGAATCCTGCATGCTGGGACAGTGGTGGCTTAGTGGTTAAGTTTACGATATGCGAAGAAAAGAATTTCACTGTACCGTACCTGTGTATGTGACATTAAAAGGCTGGCTGTCTTCTTTCCTTTTCTTTCTTTTGACAAGTAAATAAAAAATAACCACTCAGACTACGCTACTACAGCCTACTGCAGTTCATTAAGGTAGCCAGAGTCACCTCTCTGTTCCTGGGACCTCATTCAGGACTTGAACTTGATAGGAGTGGCAGTTTAGGAACTTTGGACTTGAATGTAAGGGTGAGATGACTTGACTTGGAGTTGAGAGCTGCTGACTTGGACTCGAGGGTAAGGGACTTTAATGCACTATGTGGGCTGAGCATATTGATATCACACACACATGCACACAAATCGGCCTACTTGGCGTACTTTTGTATACCGGCATATTGGCTAGTACGTTGTACACTTCCTCAAAGGTTGTATGACTAAAGGTTCTAGCTTCCTAAAAAGGTTATACTTGGAACCTTTTCTGAAAGGAAAATCCTCTGAGGTAGGGTTTTACATAGAACCTTTAAGGGCTCCCCCAGAGGGACGATTTTCTGCTGATATCACTGTAACCATAACAGCGCTCTTAACCGTCCTAGATTGTTATCTAGATTATATTTATTATTATCAGTGATAAAGATGAAATAAAGATTGGTTAAACTGTGGCGATGACGGGTTTGCTTGCCTTCGCTGTGGCTTTGGAGGCAAAAAAAAAAATCAAGAGAAGTGGAGCTGCTTGTGTGACTTGACCGTGTTTGCAGTTAAAGTTGAAGTCGGACCGTCGCATAGCGGTGAATGTCCCAAAAATAGCTAAATTGTTATTTTTAGTTACATTGCAACGTTGAAACAATGTTTTTTTATTCAACATGTAGTAAATCTACTTATATTCGCTCACCAACAAGACAGATTATTTCACCAGCACTCTGTCCTCCATGCTGTTTTTTTGTCGCTTGCCCCCTGAGCTGCGACCTGATTGGTCAAGAGGTAAAAAGTGCTTGACGTCACTCGGCGCTTTTCTGAGAAGCTGAACTCTTTTCAACTTTTTTGAAAGCGCTCCGCTGTGACTAAAAAACGGCCGACTGCAGCGCTTTTTAAAAGCGGCCACTTCCCATAGGATTACATGTAAAACGTGTGCTGGCGGTTGAGGAAAAAACTACGCCATAGAAGGCATGTCAGCAATAGCCAGGGAAAGCTACATCTGGGTCTAATGTTACAGTACAGCAGGGTAAAAACTATAAAACATATTAAAAACAGTGTTATGCTACCTCTCGTGCTTTTGAAAACTGGGAATTTATGAGCAATATCAACTTTTTTCTGCACCCAGTACCATTTATCAACCATAACTTTGTTCATAACTTCTTTCTGTCCAAGGTTGTACAGCTTTTCCCTGTAATACTGTAATGTTATCTCCTCCTGTAGTATGATCTGTTCTAACCTTTAATATAAGATTGACCATGTGTGTGTGTGTGTGTGTGTGTGTGTGTGTGATTCAGGATAAGAAGATGCTGCAGACGGCCCAGCAGATGCTTCAGGACAGCAAGACCAAGATCGACATCATCCGCATGCAGATACGCAAGGCAGCACAGGCCTACGAGCACAACGACGACACACAAGGTGTGTGTGTGTTAGTGTGTGTGTTAGTGTGTGTGTGTGCATGTTTTTCGCGTGTTTTTCTCCATAACATTGTGTTACTGCTGTGTCAGCACCGCACATCGATTGACCCGAGTGAAAAACAGATCAATAAGCAGCTACATCGCTGTATGTATGTGGGTTGGGGTTTATATACGTGTGTGTGTGTGTGTGTGTGTTTAAACCACACCATGTATAAATGTCACTTTGTTGGCCAGTGTGATAAGATCAATACCTAGCTGGATTGTGTATTTGTATGAGTGTGTGTGTGTGTGTTTGTGTGTGTGTACTTGTGAGTGGAGCATGGGTTTGTTTACACTGCACCAGCAGGAAAACACACTAGATGCACACACACACACACACGTCCTTGTTACACTGACTCAAGTAATTTTGTGGCACACTTATGAGAAAAAGTTCTAGCATATCAAATGCATGTATTTCTAAAAAAAAGTACTCTTTTTTTTTTTTTTTTTCAGAGTACTTTTTTTTTTTAAACTGTTTGCCTCTGCAAGAATAGCATTACAAGCAGGGCTTTCAAATTACTTTTAGTATTTAGTATGCGAATGCATTTGAATATTAATGAGCCGATAATTTCATACTGCCACACACAGAACGAACACTAGCCGTAGCATTACACTGTGTTCGTATCGCATAAACCACTAAAGGTGAAATACTGAATTTTTTGTTTTGTTTACATCTCTCAGGCGACCCGGGATCCACGTAAAACTCCGCCCCTAGGTTAGGATGAATCCCAAATTATTACATGTACTCACTGCATAGGATAGAACATAACAGCGTCCTAGCACTTAACGTAGTGCACTATATTTTCTGTGGTCAAATCTCAAGTGCCGTTCTACTGAGCAAAGGAACCGGGATCTGGCCACAGGAAAGGAGTGACTCTGATACGTCCTTTTTATTTATTTATTTATTTATTTTAGGTTTAATACATTCGTGAAAATTAAGTATGCCATTTGGCCAAAAAGTTTAGAAAACTTTCAATAGGCAACTAACAGCAGAACATGGGATCTTAAACATTAGGGTGTCTTTTTTTAAAACTTCAAATACATTCGAATAGTAACAATTATTCACACTCACGCACACACACACACACACACACACACAGATACACACTCGCACGGTCAGCAGCAATCCGATATATCCAGCGTGGCCACTATGGAAAGTATTACACGCCTGTTTGTGTGTGTAATGCTGTGTTAACTGCATTACATCGCTCACCTGACCGAGCACAGAGGAAACACTGCACTGCTGCCTGGAGTCGAGTTATACACAAATATTATTAGCTCAGCTTGTACACACACTGTTACACCTCTGCTTTAACACACACACACACACACACACACACACACCCATATACCTTGTGTAGTCTTGTACAAGGTATCCACAGCCTGATGCCTTATTAGGACTTGAAAGCATTTCTTCTTATCCAACCCCCCATTTCTTTTCATCCTTCTTTCTGTCCATCTTCCTGTCATTTCTGTTTGACCATCTCTTCTTTTTTTTTCTCACACATTCTCTCTCATTCACACACACACACACACACACACACACACATATATATGCAAACTCCTGGTCTTAACGCTAGTGCAATTAGGCCACAGTGTTTACAGTAAATGTCGCCTGCAGACTTGTCCTTAGCAGGAGGGATATGCGGAGATATTCCAAACCTTTTCTTACACAATTCTTAGTACCCGCGGCGCTTTTCTGTGTTTACATACCAGCATGTTACAGCACACATCAAAAATGCTCACTGATATTCAAGGCTAAAGTTAAACAGACGCTAGATATTCTGTTTGCATACAAACTGTTCCTGGACTTTTTTCTTTTCTCTCTCTCGCCATTTCAACAGTGCTACAGTAAAGATTTTGAATTACGGCCATAACTTTTGGTTTGTTGAAATGCGCGTCAAAATGATAAAGAGGAAGCAAAGTGGTTCCTGGTTTCCTCTACGGCTTGTGCAGGGAACATACCGTATATAATAGAACTTTTTGTTTAGCATTTTTAGAGCCTGATTTTAATGTCCTATGCATCTCAGTTTATAAGTTATACATTTAACTGTCTGTTTTTGCTAATCATGGAATGTGGCCATGTGCTTATTCAGTGAGGAGTACTGCATTTTTTTCACACCCAAAATCCAGGCCATTTTTTTTTCTCCAGAACTTTTAATGTACTATCGGGCTTTGTGTCATTCAACTTGGCGTCTTAAAACGGTATTTTGTTGTTTATCTAGCTTGTTCATCACCAGCGTCTTCTCTCCGCACTCTACCTACACCGCATTCTCAGAGTCTGCTGCTGATTCGTTCATAAATGACGCATCCTGTACCAACTGTCATTCGCATGACAAAGAATTTCGTCCTCACCACGAATCGCTAACAGCTCCTTCCTTTCCGAATCATTCAAATTTTCAGACGTTTATCTTATTTTATTCTTCTTCTTCATTGACTTTAGGCTTTTCCTCCTGTTGTCGCTTTACTGCACTCATGTTTTTAAATCAGCCACCTGAAAAGGTGTCAGCACATCGTAGGATTAAAAGTCAAGACGTCATCGTTCACACATGACACAGTTTTTTTTTCTCAAGAGTTATACCAGGTCCCGTCCCAGTCGATTGCTGTCAGATTCCTGCGTATAAGTGGACGTGTGAAAAGGGGGTCGATTTAAAGACCTGCATTAGAAATTTCATCTGAACACAACGGTCGTTTCCATGGTTGTGAAAAGTGGCTGAAAACCTTGAATGTCCCTCAGGAAAGCTCGACCCGTGTGGGATGGAGCTGAGGATCGAGGAGCTCAGGCACCATTACCGGGTGGAGCATGCGGTGGCGGAGGGGGCCAAAAACGTGCTGAGACTACTGGGGGCCAACAAAGTGCAGGACAGGAAGGCCATGTCAGAGGTGAGAGGACACACACACACACAGCTGAGAGTGTATATGGGTTTACAAACACGCTGAGCTGGTACAGTCTGATACATCAATTCAGTTCTTCAAAATATAATTAACCAAATTATTACTGAATACAGATTATACAGGGTTTTATTTTTCCTTCTCTTGCATCCCTTTGCATCAGTGAATTTCTTAATTTCCTTTTAATCTCCATCTGTTTTTCATTGTCCTTACACATATTCACTAAAGTTTACTATGGTCCACAATGATCTTACTATGCTACTATTATGCTAACTGTGGTTATCACCAAAAAACCAAGGGTCATTTTCGTAAGGGTGTCCATATTTCTGCTCTCCTCTTTCTTTACGCTGACATCATCCCCTTTTTTTTGCCTTTTTTACACTTCACATTTAAAATCAGTTGGACAAATAAAACCGTAATCCAAATTATGATAACAGTAGTAATTTATTTCCTTTTCTCAAGCCTCTTAGTTTGATGTTTGTCTCTCTCTCTCTCTCTCTCTCTCTCTCTCTTTCTCTCTTTCTCTCTCTCTCTCTCTCTCTCTCTGCAGGCTCAGTGTCGTCTGAGCGAGTCGTCTCAGAGACTGGATCTGCTGAGGGTCTCTTTAGACCAGCGTCTGGCCGAGCTGCCTGAGGATCATCCCAAAGCCTGCCTGATCAAAGAGGAGCTGGTCCTGGCCTCCTCGCCCACCTTCAGCTCGCGCCACGGCACCCCCTACCTGCACAACCAGTACAGCACACTGTCCAAACCCTCCCCTCTCACTGGTAACCCCGGCTTTAAGATCCCCACTTTATCTGAAGCAGGTTATGGGTTTAACGGCTTAGTCTCAAATACATATCATTTGTCTTGATCTATATCACTGACTACAGTTTGATTTTGAATAATCCTGTGTGTAATACTGTTTCCTGTATATTTAATTTAAACTACGTGTTAAAGTACTTATTTATTTATAGTATAGTTATGCATAATGTATTTTAATTTTTCAAATAGTTTTCTCACGGGTATTCTGTTATGGATGTGTGTGTGTGTGTGTGTGTGTGTGTGTGTCAGGCACGCTGCAGGTGACGTTACTAGGCTGCATGGGCTTGTTGGAGGTGGTTCCGGGTCGCAGCCGTGGCAGCCCGGTGGTATTGCCGTGCCACAGTCCCGGCGAGGCTCGTTCCTTCATGCGCAGCGGGAAAGGCCTGTACAGCCGCAGTGGCAGCGTCAGCGGCAAGAGCACACTCAAAACAGATGAGCTCTCCTGTGAGTCAGTGTGTTTGTGTGCGCGTGTGTCCGTATGTGTGCTTTAATGTCTGCTCAATATCCTCATAGTGTCCCATAATAAAAGGAATACATGGAATTTCTGAGTTTGTAAAATAAAGCATTATCCTTTTTTGTTACTGGGGTTAAGTTAGGCTCAAGGTTTAGATGTATGTAGCTACAGCAATGCAAAATAAAATTGAAAATCCCTATAAACGCAGTTTTAAATGAGTAAAATAATGTAGCTGCTATTCCCTTATTTGTCCTCACCAAAAATATACTGATTTGCTGTATCTGACAGTTTTAGCATATGAGCATATCCTGCTTTTCTTCCAGCTTTAGTTTCTTCCACTCATGTAGAGGCATTTTGGTGTTTACCAAACCCAGTAGGCTAAATACGTTTCGGGCGTAAAGGCTGAACGTCTATGGTTGACCTTTTATGCTGACCTAGGACCAACTGTTTCTACTTATACCCGTGTCTTAAATGAATGATTCAGCGAAAAATCTCATTTAGCTTTTGGTGTCTGCCGTTTGCTTTTTTAGTTTTGCACTGGAGTTATGAGGCTGATGTAGCTAACAAGAAGTGGAAATCCATCTCACCCGAAATCTTTTTCGTAATTATATGCCCACACGCCAAAAATCTGCCTGAAACCAAACATCCAGTTCTTCAGCGATGTCACACAGACTTTGCCGATGTGGTTGAAGACACGTGCGCGTATTCGCGTCGCGACGCAGAGAAAAGGGATTGTGGGTAAGGGTAGCTTGCAGAGGCCTGCAGAGGAGTCGACGTGCACACCTCCAAAATCCCAACAACGCATCATGCGAATCTGATTGGTTGAGCAGGGAAGTGTATCCAATAGCGTTGGGACCTGAACCGTGTACAGTTTGTGTCCCAGCCCAGACACGCTTGACTATTGCAGCAGTTATTTCTGTTTCAATATTTTCGAATGAACGGCGTATAAACAAATACGTCATCTAAACACTGTTAAGAGATCAAGTTCTCTTGCAAGCCAGAAGCTCAGACCAAACCCGAATAATATTTGTTGCGTGAAAAAATTGAAATTAACATCTCTTTTGTCTGTGTGTCTGTACAGCGGAGGTGAGTGCGGTGCTGAAGCTGGATAATACTGTGGTGGGTCAGACAGCATGGAAGACGGTCGGAGAACAGACCTGGGACCAGACCTTCACTATAGAGCTGGAGAGGGTGAGCTTTAATGACCACTACAGCACTGATCCCACGTCACTTATTCCTAATCAACAGGTCACAAGGAAGAGTATGGACGATTTGTTGTGGATGTGTGATTACCACAGTGAAAACCTTTGACACGTTTCCCTGTACTGAGAAAAGAACGGAGAACCTGTTTACGCCAAACTCACTTATAATGGAAGTCTACGGGCAAGGGATGAATTCTGTCAATGGGCATTTAAAATACACGACTATATAATGCAAATTCAAAACTACAACCGTTCACTCTACCAATGAAGGTCTAACTTTCCAACACTGGAGCAATACAGTAAAATGCGGATCTGAAGGTTGTGTATCCATGCGCCATCAGCGTCACACACATTGGTAATGCATAAGCACAAATTCAAATTCTTCCCTCGAAAATACCCAAAAATATGTTTCGCATGAATGTTTATTAACGGAATTCAACAACTGCCCTTAGACTTCCATTATAAGTGAGTTTCGAATTAACAGGTTTTCTGTTGTGTTTTTTTTCTCAGTGCAAATGTGTTAAAAATTCTGTGGTAATTCTATTGATTAACCCTAATCAATAGAAAAGACCTTCACTATTTTGTTCACGCCATTACTATGGCACTAACTGAGCAGTAATGAGGACTATAACACAGCCGTAGAGTCGACCTTCAGTGCTGATTCGAGTGAATATTACACTATTAGTACAGTTACTCTATTGCATACGACTGATTGTAGAACTTTGTTAACTTCTTTCCACATACACTGTCTTTATACGTACTCTTTTTAACAACCTGTTGTGTGGGTGTGTAGTCTAGAGAAATGGAGCTAGCGGTGTATTGGAAGGACTATCGCTCTCTGTGCGCGCTGAAGTTTTTGAAGCTGGAGGATTTCCTGGACAACCAGAAACACACAGTTAAGCTAGACCTGGAACCACAGGGCCTGCTGCTGGCTGAGGTACACACACACACACACACACACACACACACACTTGCACATGACCTCACTTATACATCCATTTATGAAAATGTAATTGTTATTAGTGCTTCCATCTCTTAATTAATTGGGGTTATTTGTGTGTGTGTGTGTGTGTGTGTGTGTATCTGTGTTTCAGGTGACGTTCTTTAACCCGGTCATCGAGAGGGTTCCACGCCTTAAGAGACAGAAGAAAGTTTTCTCTAAGCAACAGGGTAAAGCCACAGCAGCCATCAGCTCAGTAGCTGCATATTTTCCACATCTGCACCTCATCTGTTTAAACTGACTAAACATATTAATGGGTGATTAAACACTTGCCCCAGTTCACACTGTGTTCAGGGGGAAGAAAGGAGAGGATCAGGCAAGGACAGGGGAAAAAATAAAGTGCGCTTAAGACAATGGGCATATGTCTGGACGGATGAATACAAAAGATGAATAAATGAGGACAGGAATGAGATAATCTCATGAGACAGCTCCCAGAAGTGTCTTACAGCTCCCTCTAGTGGGCCGATGAAGAGTTGACATGTTGTGTGTTAGGAAGGGTTTACATATATTTTCTTAAACACTCCACAGGTAAAGCTTTCCTGCGCGCTCGCCAAATGAATGTGGACATCGGCACATGGGTACGCCTGTTAAGAAATGCCATACCAACCGTCAACAACACGGGAACCTACAGTCCCAGTGCAGCGCATACAATACAGTCTGGGTAATTCACACACTGATACACTCATACACACGTTCACTCAAAATCCAGTGCAGCGCATACAATACAGTCTGCGTAATTCACACACTGATACACTAATACTAATACAGAAATGGTGTATGTTTCTCAGTCTTGTGGATTTTTATTAATCATGGCTGTTTCACAATTGACAGATGGCACTGGTCAGTTTTAACATCGGTCAGTACTTCCTCTTTTTCCCAGCAAAGTAACAGACATGGATTCTAGCCAGTCTAGCCATATTGAGGAACGCCCACTTTTGTTTCTGCATACACACCTCACCTCACGCAGCCTTTTTGTGACACGTAGGCCAACATTTAATGCAAATATATGAGGTGACTTTGTGGATTTTGCTCAGATGCGGCAAAAATGGTATTTGAAAAAATATTCTACCTAGGTTAGTACTCGTAAATTAAGTCACTATGTTCGTTAATTCTGCCCATATGTTAGTGTATCAAATTCCAGGCCTTATATCTATGGTTCTCTCCTCTTGCATGCGTGTGTATATGACGTAGGGAGATCTCGATTGAGAAGCTGAATCTGGACTGCGATTCCCCCATGAAAGTGGAACTGAGGAGAGACACGACGGATGGACAGACGCCGGTGAGAGAGATAGAGAAACAGTTGTCTCTTGTAATAAGTATCTTGTTTGTAATCGAATATCTGTCTTATCAAAAAGCATTAAGAGCCCTTTTCAGATATTATTAGTTACTAATAAAAATATTTGCATGCATCATCCGTGATAAAATTCTACTCTCTCTTTTGTTCCTTCATGATTTCAGGAGAGGCTGCCTACCATTGAGCCATCCTCTCCCCAAGACTCTTCTACTACACCTCAACGACCAACCAGAACACAGTCACTGAGCAGGTACACACACACACACACACACACACACACACACACACAACAACCCAACAGAACACAGTCACTGAGCAGGTACACACAAACACACACACACACATACATACACACACACACACAACAACCCAACAGAACACAGTCACTGAGCAGGTACACACACACACACACACACTCACACACACACACACACACAGACACACAGACACACACAACAACAACCCAACAGAACTGAGTAGGTACACACACATACGCACACCAACAACCCAACAGGACACAGTCACAGAGCAGGTACACACACACACACATACACATATACACACACACACACACACACATACACTCACACACACACACACACACCAACAACCCAACAGAACTGAGTAGGTACACACACATACGCACACCAACAACCCAACAGGACACAGTCACAGAGCAGG
>JAOUQW010000025.1:6368564-6380834 GCA_028565825.1 Olivaichthys viedmensis | reverse complement strand
GTTGCTGTTCTCTCTCTCAGTGAACAAAGCTTTATGTATTGCTCTTCTGATGGTGTGCTCACTTTTGGTCTGCCTGACCATGCTTTGGATACGACTGATCCAGTTTCGGCAAAGCGTTTTAGAGAAATAAATCCCAGATTTTCAATGTGGTCTCAGACTTTTGGACCCCACTGTACATATTATAATGCTAATGCTGCTCAATGACAAGATATATTAATCAAGAAAGACAATTTACAACACGTGAATATCTTTCTCTTCATCCATGTTGCTCTCTGCTGTCGACAAACCCATCTGCAGTAATTGGTCCTAGCCAATATTTAAAGGGGTTTTGGGTAAGATATCTCTATTTAGTCCACATCGATGCGAGCTTTGCCAAGGGGTGTATTAAGGATTCACATAGGGCGCTTGTGAGCACACTTTTGAACCCCGACATGAGAAATGGGTCTCCCTGCAGCCTTGCAGACCTTGTGGGCACATGCTAATGAGGACACCAAGACGGCAAGTGCACCATTTGTGATAAGGGAGCAGTCAGCGGTAAGGCTAGAAATCCTGGTCATTGGAGTATGGTAAGGTACAGCAGCTGCCACGCCTTCACAACTGAATTAAAGTGTAATAATAAATTATAAGGCGACACATTTCACAGTGTTTTTGCTAAATGCTCTTTGTCTTTATACACTGTGCACTGGAGCAACATTTATTTTGGTGAATTGATGCCACTCCTGGTCACTCCACTCCGTCTCTGCCTTAAAGCAGCAGTATGTAACTTTTTGGAGATTTAGGGATCTGGAGACCTCCCTGGTAGAAATAAGCTATTGCAAGTAATTCGTGAAAGAACATCTTGTAACATCACTTGTGGTGCACACCTCTCCCCAGCGCAAATTAATCTGACGATTGCAAGTGACAAGTCAACACACACTGAAGTACACCCAAACCTCGATATTCAGACTCCCTATATCCAGATTCCCTCTATGAAAACTCTTAGTGTTTAAATTCCAGCTATCCAACAGGTAAATTCAGCATAATGGACACTACCAGGCTTGGAAGAAAAAAGTTGCACCAGTCAGTCGCGCCAGACTTTTAGGTGGTGGTAGTGTACCATCATCAGCTATAGACTGTATATATGGTCTATGGTATCAGCACAATCATCACATTTATCTTTTGTTCCATTGCGTTCGTATTGTGAATTTTCATTGTGATAAATAACAGCAATCCAGCAAAATGAGTCTCAGAAATGTTAAAACATAAAATATAATAATTTATATGGTGCAATCCATTAAGAAGAAAGCAAAAAGACCTAAAAAAATGTTTTCTTTAAAAAAAAAAGCCCACACTCTTAAGGAGAAGATGGCGGTTATTAAGAGAGTAGAAAGAGGCGAGCTGTAATTATTATTATTATTATTATTATTATTATTATACACTGTATTTAATAGTTATTTTGGTGCTTTTAGATTGTTTTAGTGATATTTGGAAAGTCTGGGTGAGTCTCTATGGGCTTAGCACGCATAACATTGAAAATAATGAAAAATGGGCTCCAACTTTACAGAAATTCACTATAGATACAGTTTTCCAGAACGGAGTACGCCTGGATAACGGGGTCGGGGTGTAGTGCCTACCATGTATGATATACGAGTCTGCAAAACTCGCTCCAAATCCAAACCCAACAGCCCCCCCCCCTTCTTTCAATCACTCAATAATTCTTCTACTTTCATTTTTAACAAAAAGAAGAAAAAAAAAAAAAAAAAAGTTACATACTGCAGCTTTAAGACGCATGTTCCGGGACCCCTGTCTCTTGCTATGGACTGCCTGATTTTTAGACCTCAGTCACTGGCCACGTCCCAAACCGCATACTAACGTACTAAGTAGCATGCCATACATGTGATAACAAGCGGTTTAAGTGCATACTACTTAGTACGCTAGTGTCGTGTTGGTCCTCTCCGGCTGCATTACCCGTCCCCACCGCTGGGGGTGTGTGTGTGTGTGTGTGTGTGTGTGTGTGTGTGTGTGTGTGTGTGTGTGAGAGCGCGCGCGCGCGAGTGTTGTGTGGAGTTTCTGCGGGGAGACGCTCCGATGGTGCTGAATTTTTCCAAGATGTCGTCGCTGGAACAGAGACTCTCCCGAATCGAGGAGAAACTGAAGCAGGAGAATAACGAACCTCGCAGACGGATCGACCTCAGCATCGACATGAGTCCGCAGCGCTCGCGCCCGAGGCCCAGTGAGTGTCCGCTGATCTTTAATCGCACTTAACCGGAGAGAGCCTGGACATCAGCTCCGCCAGCGGGCTAAGCTAACAGGCTAACAAGCTAACAGGCTAACGGGCTAACGTAAACAAAGCGCTCGAGCGTTCATTTCTGAGCCGAGCTGAACCAAGCGAATGTTTATTCAGGGTGTATATACACACACAATACACACGTGACACGCGTATTTAAAATAAATAAATAAATAAAATGACTTGCGTGCTATATAAATGTCGTTAAGCTAGCAAGGCCCTCGTCCCTAATCGGTCAACATGACGTGGGTAACGATAGCTAGCTTAGCTAACTATACATTCTAGCTGGGTTCCTTTTAAAGAAACATATCATAATAATAATAATAATAATAAAGGTCAACTGTTTTTTTTTTTTGCTTAATTAAGTGCACTTCCAATGTCGTGGCAGTGTGTTCAGAAAAATGTTAGCGGTTTAACGGTAGCGTGTTTCTAATTTGACCGTTCTCAAGCTAGCTAGCATAACTCAGCTAGCCGTCTAACAGGAGCTAACAAGCTAACGTTAATGGCAGGGAGCTCTTCTCCTGAGGTACAGAGCTGCCTCGTTTGAAGAAAACTGATCCAAGTTAGACTCTGTTCGGTTTCTCCTCTTGCATAGTTAAACACACAACACTTTAGGCGGTAGGGTTTGTTTTTTTGTGTGTGTGTGTGTGTTTTTTTTAGACACACACATACACACACACACACAGTTAGATTCCGATTATGGAGGTGTTATGTTCACACTTGGTCGCTATTATGCAATCAAACCTGTGCTAACCCCCAGACAGGTTCTGCAGCAGGTTTCACACCTCTGTTATGTCCTGTCTCTGTTTTTCCATCTTCACCTACAGGCTTCAGTCATACACGTGTCAAACCTTCAAGATCCTCAGCTTGGATCAGGATTTGGATGAGCATCCGGACCCCGTTTACACTTAGTCGATTCATGTGTATCGGGATTATATCCAGATCGGGATTATCTGGACCCCGTTTACGCTTAGTCGATTCATGCGTATCGGGATTATATCCAGATGGGGATTATCTGGACCCCGTTTACGCTTAGTCGATTCATGCGTATCGGGATTATATCCAGATCGGGATTAACCGGACCCCGTTTACGCTTAGTCGATTCATGCGTATCGGGATTAACCGGACCCCGTTTACGCTTAGTCGATTCATGCGTATCGGGATTACGGGGTTTTCACCTGACCGTTTTATGCGTGTTGTATTTGGATTGGGTCCTGATTTAAAAGTTAAGCCATGTGCATTCACACTTGTCGTCGAACGCGTCTCCGGTTAGCCAGATTGAAAGCCGATTGCAGTATCGCACGTAATCAGCAAATCGGCTCTAAGCGCTTGACAACCAACTTCCTGTGTGGTTCCTCGTTTCCAGTTGTTTTATAAAAGAGATGGTTGCCGCACCCGAAGTGCCTTGAGCGATCGGATTCAGTCCCCGTTTACACCTCCTGCGTCTTGAGTATCAGGATTATATCCAGATGGAGATTACCCCCATGAAAATGCAGTTGGAAAATCCGATCGTCATTCAAACTACTTCAGGAGGTCTGAAGACACATTTTAGCCAGACGTTAGAAGAGTGTAAATGCATCTGTGCCTAAATCCATATTTGACCACCAAAACCGTACCCAATACATCACTTTGTAACGCACGTGCTCCACGACTGCCAAATTTGGCGCCTTTAAAGAAATTAACAGCAGGCAAAATCACTATTTTTTTTTATACCTTCACGTCTTGAATCTAGATTATGTCCTGATTAAGATTTTACCCAAATGCATTTACACTTGTTGTCAAATGCGTCTCCGGTTAACCAAATTAAAATACGATTGCTGTATCGCCCATAATATTCCGATCGGCTCATGATACTTGACAACCAACTTTCTGTGGTGTTCCTCATTTCCAAAAGATGGTTGCTGCATCAAAAAATGCGTTCACACCTGCATTTTTATGTGGATAATCCCAATCCGGATATAATCCTGATACTCAAGAATCGACCAAGTGTAAACAGGATCTGGATGTGATTGCACAAATCACTTCAGGAGATGCATTTTATCCAGATGACGTACAAATGTAAATCACCACAGGAGGCTGATTTGCATATTAACGTGCAATACAGCAGTTGGATCTCAATCTGGCTAACTGGACACGCGTTCGACTACAAGTGTAAATGCGTGCGATTACAATCTTATCATGATGCAGTTCAGACACAAGACGCATGAAACGGCCAGGTGTAAATAGGCTCTTGGAGTATTCTGGACTCTGGTGCCTTGAGTTTAAGATGATTGAAGTGCTGCCTTAACCAAAATGGATTGTCATTGATTGGCCGGTGTTGGTGTCTCTCACTATGGTTGCTAATTGATGCTCAGCACTTGGACTTGGTGGTTTGGACCAAACCAACACAGTGTGGTTCATAAATCTCATTTATTTATAGCAAAGCATATGTACTCCTCCATACGTTGATGATCTGCAGTGCTGCATCGTTGCATGCAATTTTTCAGTGGCGACTTTGTTTCTCTGGATTGAGGTTTCAATTCTTTTTATTCTAAACTCACTTTTATATCATGCTGTACACCGAGTTCACTGAGGGTACGCCTACCTCGTACATGCACTCACTGGGTATTTTATCAGGTACAACCTACAATATAGGTGCACTTTGTGGGTGTACATTACTGACTGCGACCTATCTGTTGCTATTCATGATTTGTCAGCCCCCCCCACAATCCATCAATGGAAAGAGACCAGCATAGGACCATCGTGAACCAGCACAGAAGTGAGACTGACATAGTAGTGTGTGGGGCGCTGGTATGAGTGTGTGTGTGGGGCGCTGGTATGAATGTGGGGCGCTGGTATGAGTGTGTGTGTGGCGTGCTGGTATGAGTGTGCAAGGTACAGTAGCGTTAACTATTTTTAAGTACTGTTTATTGTTAATGACTTTCTTTTGTTTCTTTTTTTTTTGACACGTCTACCTTGTAGGTGTACAGTTAGAAACTAAAGCTCATCTTTTCCATGTGCAGTGTGTGTTAATCGTCCTCGAACTGTTCATCAGTGTCATTTTCCGACCACTGGACTGATGCTGGCTGCAGATGTTTGGTTGGTGAGCTGTTTCTCAACCCTGCACTGATATTGGGGTGTTTTTAAAATAAATATAAATAAAAAACCACGAAACACTGCTATATCTGATACACTTATGCCATGGCCACACACACTACCATGTCAGTCAGTAATTGTAAACCTACAACGTGACATAGCTGATAAAATGTCTAAAGATTGTAGCTACAAGGTGAGTTCCCCAATAATAAGTGGCAACTCGGTGTATAATTAAAATAATCATTTAAAATATTGTAATAATATCATGATTTAGCCTATGAAATATCGTAGATGCTGTGATCCACATGACGGTGTTAGGCGGGTTTGTATTGGCGATGTTGTGTGTGTGTGCGTACATATACTAGTTTTGTCTGAGTGAATGAGAACGTAGTTCTGCGTCACACACAGGCGTGTGAGTGCAAAGTTAGAAAAGAGAAAGCGAGGCGCGAGTGTGTGAGAGGCGGATAAAGAATGACTTTTTTTCCCCCTCAGTAATGAGCGTGTGTGTTTTTCTCTCCTGTATCTAGTCATCGTGATCCAGCTCAGTCCTGCTCCAGCCCCCTCCCAGCGCGCAGGTACCATTTACCAAATCACCCTCTGCCACTGCATCCCTCCCTCTCTCTCTCTCTCTCTCTCTCTCTCTCTCTCTCTCTCTCTCTCCCTCTCATGTTCTCTCTCACCCACAAACACACTGCATCACTCCCTCATTCTGTCACTCTTTCTCTTTCTCTCTGAATTCCTCTCTTTATTTCCTCTCTCTCTTTACCTCTTCATCTTTCAGTTTCAGTAGCTGCGTTTACATGCAGCCTGCAGTCAAACAGTCATACTGATGGCTCAATCGGCATAAAAATAACCTTTTATAAACCGATTGAAGCCAATCTGAATAGAATTTCCATCCAATCGAATGAGTTTTCAGTAATCGCCATGTAAACATTTGAATCAGATTACTATCACAATCCAAATCTGCGTAGGTTCTGCGCGGGTGTTTCCATCACGACCTGTGCTCGGTGAAAAAACGGGTCACGTGAAATCGTTTGAAAGATTTGAGAATGAAAAGTTTGGATAAGGGAGCATCCAACTAATGTTTCGAAGCAGAAGGATGCAGGACACAAACTCTTCTTCTCCTCGCTGTCTGTTCAATTAAGACATTTGGAGAACGTTCCGCTGGAGACGGACATCGTTTAAGACTTGTTGGAAACACCAGCAAGGCGTTTGAACGCTAACGTCCGTTTGCTTCACGCGTAGCACTCGTTTAAATGGAGGTTTTCGACAGTGATGAATTTATGGTAAATGTAATAAAAATCTTTGCATGGAAACGTAGCCCTTCTGTCTCTTCTTTCTCAGTACCTCTTCTTGTTTTTCTCTCTTTCTTTCACCACCTTTTGAACCCCGAACTTTCCCAGAGACGGGCCTCCATACGTCATGATGACATTTCATTTCATCGCTCAGTGCAGTTCATGTAGGAAAATGGGGACAAATTGGAAGCACCTCAAGACATTTCTCTCCTCAATTCGATTTTGCCCGATTCTGCTTCGTCCTGCACACTTTTGGCTCTCCACTCGTTTTCCTGCTCATCCATCTATCCCTCGCTCCATTCCTCTCTTCCTCTGCTAGAGCGAGTTTCAGTGGCAGAGCTGTGCGTGTGTGTTTTTGCGTGTGACGGTGTGTTTGGGATGGAGAATGGATTAACCCGTTTCGATGGATGGACAGACGCTGTGCATGACGTCGCTGTGCATGACGTCGCTGTAACTGCACGGCTCGGTTGCGAACATGCGCGTGCGCGCACACACACGCACACACACGCACACACACACAAGCACAAGCTAATACGGCACATGACGAAGCATCCAAAGTGGTCGGTTGTTGCTGGGTTTTAACTACTCTGGCCTTTTTCTCGCTCTCTGAATCTTTCTCTGTTTTGGAATGGCTGACAGTTTTCAGTGCTCGATGCTGCCAGAGTGTGTGTGTGTGTGCTGCAGTTGCCTGACTGCACTGACTAACCCACACTAACTGATTCCCATCCACAGAAAGGTTCTTCAGTGGAGGAAATCAGAAGCACCGCGATCAATAGCCTGTTTTCCACTGTAAGCCTGAATGGTTCTAAGCAAAGAGAGCAACTGTTCCACGCTTAAAATTAAATCTGAACACACGCTTGCAGTTTGGTTTTAATTAACGTCATTTTTCTGACCTCCAGAACTCGATGTCTCTTAGTTGCCCATTTTTAGCGATTTAAAAACAATAATTTTTTAACTCTATTTCAATCTGGTACATAAGTAAGAAAGCTGTGTGATGCCACATAACCTTTTTGGAAATAACATGGGTAACCACATGGGTGATTTCAGCCAATAGAACAGTATCTATAACGTTAGGGTGGACCACCACGGTCACCACAGCGTACAGTAGGTAATGGTAGACACACAAAACGTGGACCAGCAATCCATCAATCAACTCAGGAGATGTTTTGCATAAAGCTCCGCTACAGTGTTGTTTTCTTTTCACCCATATCCTCACAAATCCCGCCTCCTGTGCTACGATTATATCCGCCTCCTGCACTAGGATTGGCTAGTAGTTTTTACTGGATTGGACAATTGAGAAGCCAGATGGTAGAAAATGGAAATACAGATATCCAACCCCAAATTTGTTTTTCAGAATACAAGTGGGGAAAATGCTTCTCATGTTCCATTGTTGTGGTTGCTACGGTGATGTGAAGGACTTCTTAAAAATCCGATCAGCAAACTGTAGTCAAGCTGAACTAGGCCTGCCTCGTCTTGTTCGTGGGTACTTCCTAGTCCTGTTTTAGCAGCACGGCAGATGGAAAAAAGAAATCGTAACTGTTTACACGATGTGGCCGTGGTAACAATTCGGCCCTACAGTGGAAAAGAGGCTTCTTTTTCCCTTCTCTTTTAAGGTTATGCATTCGAATCTCCCCCACATCATCTTATGCCCTTTAAGATCATTTCAGCAAAGACAAATCTTCAGGTCGGAAGCTGAAAGCTCAAGATGTCCTCTATCCAGCAGTAGGGGAAAAATATCATCATCAAAATTGCTCTTATTTTCATGCAAAATCTCACGTGAAAACCTCCACTGGTATGTGAGTTTCCTTTGCCCAGGTGCATGCAGGGAAACGGCTAATTGCTAACTCCAGTGATTGGTGTCGCACCTTTATTGTTTTGTGTGTTGTTGTGTTTTTAATCTTTGCATGTCAAGATACAGCTATGTTGAGCGAATGGGTCTGGTTCCTGAGGTGAAGAATAAAAGTTTCAAGCTCATGGGGCAATTCTAGCATTTGTTTTAAAAGAATATACCTTTACAAATATTCCTTGAATAGATGCAGGGGCGACCCTGTTTAAATTGCAATAAGTATGGCCACATCTTGGTCAAGGTTAAGAACAAAGCAAGCTATCTCCTCAAACGAAGGTCCCAGTTGTCATCCTGACAAGAAGTCACTGTCCAGCACTGCCTCTGATTGTGTTTCTTCTGCTTTTTCCCGTTCCCTCCGTCCTCCCTGTTTTCAGCTTTGCAGTTGCCGCTGGCCAACGACGGCGGGAGCCGCTCCTCTTCCTCAGAGAGCTCACCACAGCACCACTCGTACCCCCATAGACCCCGGCACATGCTCACGTTGCCCACCCCGCCCTACGGCTTGCAGAAGAGCTTGGAGAAGTACGCAACACTCATACGGTGTTCTTTTTTTCAATAATAGTATTTTCTCTCAAAAACATATGTGACACAATTATTGACACCCCTAAGGAATATTTAAAATAAATACAAAATACCAAACAAATTGGCATCCTCGAGAAAATTGTTACTTTTAAATTCTGCTCTCAGTCCCCAGGAACTATAAATGTGAGGTTGCACATTGTTCTGCATCACCATGTGGAGCTTTCTACAAAAAAAAAACAGATGCTCGTTGCCCTGCACAAGTCTGGTAACAGATATAAAAATATTACATAAGCAGTTTAAAAAAATGCCATTCAACACAACCACAGTCTTTTGAAAAGGTTAAAAAGTCCACAGCGAGGAGGATGGCGAGGGAGGCAAAGAAGAGCCCAGAAATGGTTTAAGGAACATAAAATCAGTGTTTTGGCCGTTTTAGCCATCTCAGTCTCTGGTTTTGAACCTGTGGTCTAAATTAAAGCATGCACTCCACATGCACAAAGGAGAAATAAATGCTCTGCATGAAGGGAGTGGTCCAAGATCCTCTACAAGTGTCTCCAACCTTTTTAGACATGACACGAAGAGTCTCTGTGCTGCTGTTCTTCTCTCCAGGGAAGGCTTTTCCAAATATTAATAGTAAGGGTGCCGATAATTTTGAAAACAGGGTTTTGCAGAAAGATTTACACTACTTAGGAAAACCTTTTGTGTTTGAAAAAAAAAATTGGGTTAAAATAAAACTTATAGAACATCCCCATACATTTAATATCATATCCACTCATCGCATGTGTTATTCTTTATATATATGTCCATTGATGGTTATTTTCATGAAGGGTGCCAATAAATCCGGAGGGCATGGTGCACATAAACACGCACACACTGTTTCTCATACGTACGGTGTCCTGTAACCTTAACGTGCCCTCTGTGTTTGCAGTGCTGAAATAGACCAGAAACTACAGGAAATTATGAAACAGACGGGTTACCTGAAGATTGATGGGCAGGTGAGACGCACGGGGCTGCACGATAATGGCTCAGTGGTGACATTATCACAATTTATTCAGCCAATTTACGAACAAGATCGTTTTTTTTTACTGCACTTTATTATGTTGTTCATTTTAAATCAACAGAAAACCACCGTATGCGCCCAAATAGACAGTGAACATCACAGTTTATTTCATCGAGGAGGCCCAAAGTCGTGATCACGATTTGAAATAGGGGTTTGTTTTGCAGCCGTAGATTACCGCTCGAGCTCTTTGTTCCAACTGAGCAAATAAACTGAAAGAGTCGTGTCGAAATCAAACTGCCATCGGGCAGATTTATATCCAGACCGTTTGGAGCCGACAACAAGCAGTACTTTTTTTAACACATTAATGTGGGGATAGCAGTGTTTCCTCAATGCTCGTTTCTGTTGAATTAAAATCTAGCCAGATTAAAATAGGGGGAGACCTGACAGTTAAGTTAGCAGGCTAACGTTTACGCTACAATACGACAAGCCAGCTTAAAATAGGGGGAGACCTGACAGTTAAGTTAGCAGGCTAACGTTTACGCTACAATACGACAAGCCAGCTTAAAAAATGGGGAGACCTGACAGTTAAGTTAGCAGGCTAACGTTTACGCTACAATTTGACAAGCCAGGGTTATTAACATTCTGAACGTGTGAGGAAACAAACCAGGATGTTCTCCACTAAACTAAGGAGAGCTCGCTAACGTCAGTCCTGAACACTATTTTTAGGATCGGCCTTAAAACCTGACTCATTTGGCATGGGACAGGGCGGATAAGTGAGTTAATAAAAAGCTTGGTTTACATGCTAACCAGTGGCGTCTGCTTAGTAGCCAGATTAACCGATTCTCTTGTGAATGCCACGGTCACCGAGACTGTTTACCAAAAGTAGAACCCAACATCTGCACGTTCACACACACAGCTACACAGCTGTTCCAAAATAGTGCACCTAACTTTTATCTACAGTTTACAGTGGAATCATTCAGATACACTTCTGCAGGTTCTTCAAAGATAATAAGACAAGTACCTACATGTTAAGGCTGCAAGACCAGATCTCTAAAGACACTTTTTCAGGAGGCGCTGTGTGAAAATGAGACGTTCCTGCTAATTTTTTATTATTTTTATTATTGTTATTATTATTATTGTTATTATTCATTTCACAACATGCCACAAAAGCTTCAGAATAGCAAGTTAGTGTTAATAATTAGCATTTTTATGTACAGTACATGTAAAAACATGTATGGAAGCTATTGCTCTAGACCCCCAAACCCTCTCCTGTTCTGGACCTCGGTTACAAATTCGGCCTGTCTGTGTGCTGCAGCGTTACCCTGCAGAGGTGACGGATCTGATCAATGAGGGCGAGATTGGCAGTGGCACCTGTGGGCAGGTGTTCAAAGTGCGCTTTAAGAAAACCGGCCATGTCATCGCTGTCAAGGTGAGTGCACACACACTGAGATTACCCGAGATCACCGTTGCTCTTTACAGATCAGACCTGAGATCAGATCGGCTCTTTATTCGTAAGACCTAAGCTCATACCTAGACTCTATAGATCGGACCTGCGCTCATATCGGCTCTTTATAGGTCGAACCTGAGCTCACAATGGCTCTTTATAGATCAGACCCAAGTTCGGATCTGCTTTTTATAGATCGGACGCAAGTTCGGATCTGCTTTTTATAGATCGGACCCAAGTTCGGATCTGCTTTTTATAGATCGGACCCAAGTTCGGATCTGCTTTTTATAGATCGGACCTAAGTTCAGATTTTTATACATAAGGCCTAAACTCATCGTGGCTCTTTTATAGATCAGACCTAAGCTCACATTGGTTCTTTACAGATCAGACCTGCGCCAACATAATTTTTTTTTATAGCTCAAACCTGAGATCAGATGAGTATTTGCTCTGGAATAGTGCAGAGAGAGTGTGTTTGTGTGTGTGTGTGTTGTCTTTGCTCATGGATCTTAATTACTGATCCTGAATGTCTGCTATTAAAGCCAGCAAGTAATTAGTGTTTACTCTTTACAACTCTGCACATTACTAGCAGTCTGTGTGTGTGTGTGTGTGTGTGTGTGTGTGTGTGTGTGTGTGTGTGTGAGAGAACAACAAAGGAGTGTATATGCGATTTGTGTTTTTACATGCTCTGTTGGTTAATTCTGGTGTGTGTGTGTGTGTGTGTGTGTGTGTGTGTGTGTGAGTGTGTGTGTGTGTGTGAGTGTGAGTGTGTGTGTGTGTGTGTGTGTGTGTGTGTGTGTGTGTGTGTGTGTGTGTGTGTGTGTGTGTGTG
>JAOUQW010000025.1:6362626-6368464 GCA_028565825.1 Olivaichthys viedmensis | reverse complement strand
GAGGCTGCAGTGGGCACAGACTCACCAAAACTGGACAGTTGAAGACTGGAAAAACGTAGCCTGGTCTGATGAATCTCAATTTCTGCTGAGGAACATAAATGGTAGGGTCAGAATTTGGCACCAACAGCATGAATCCATGGACCCGACCTACCTTGTGTCAACTCATCCATCCACTCATCCAAACACTCACCCATCTATCAATCTATCCATCCATGCATCCATTCATCCATCCACTCATCCATCCATCCACTCATCCATCCACACATCCATTCACACCCATCCATCCACTCATCCATCCATCCATCCACACCCATCCATCCACACATCCATTCACACCCATCCATCTACTCATCCATCCACCCATCCACACACCCATCCATCCACTTATATATCCATCTATCCATCCATCCATCCATCCACACACCCATCCATCCACTTATATATCCATCTATCCATCCATCCATCCATCCATCCACTCATCCATCCACACCCATCCATCCACTCGTCCATCCATCCACTCATCCATCCACACATCCATCCATCCACACATCCATCCATCCATCCACACACCCATCCATGTATTAATCTGTCATTACCCCTTTGCCCTGGAACATGTAATCAATCAATCAGTCAAATTAATTACTTTGTATACAGAGTAACCAGATCTGTATGTATATTTTGCCATGTTCACGGGATGTAGACAAGTTTATGAAAAAGGACTGATACTGTTGTGATTTGAGCTGGACTGATACTGTTGTGATCTGGATGGTTTTCTCCCACTTAGTATTCCATTTGAGCTTCCTTTTAGAAAAGGGAGTCAAAAAACTGCTGTCTCAGTAAACCACACACACACACACACACCCACACACACACAGCTACACACAGACAGGTTGATTTAAATCAATGTCGCTCTGAGTGCATCAAGCTGTTTATCAGTTTCTGCACTGACAGCTCTTTGTAACACTGACGCTCCTCTTACAAATGATCCAAACCTTTACAGACTGCATGTACTCACCCACTGCTGATTTATTTTTAAATGCTTTTTTAATTCTGTAGCTTGTAGCAGAAGGAACCATGGGTTTGCAAAAGTGTTACATGAATTACACTTCTTCTGTAATTGTAAGAGGGTGTAACACTCTTCTTCTTGATGCTTTTCTGTCGGACATAAATGGAGAAACCAATGCCACGTTCACGACCACAAAAATCAAACCGATCACTCCAGCCACAATTAGGGGTGTCCTGCAGGCCATGTGATGGGTGTTATAATTAACAAAAATAAGAAAGTTATCAGTTATTCCAAAAATCTGTTTTCATCTTCCTTTATCACATCTACACAGCAATGTTTCCACCTCAGCCAAATAATAATATTAATAAAGTATTATTACTATTATTAATATTTTGTTGTAAGGATCCTGGTTCTCACCTGTCCAGCATTCCAATGTAGTCTTGAATTTGGGGTCCAGTGCATCTGAAACAGACACAGCGATGTGTCAAAATACTGCAAAATATCAAAAATTAGTCATTAGTGTTTTCTATAGAACAAAAGTTAAGAGGTTCGAACTAAAGACTTTTATTCGCGGAAGGCAGGACATCATCATACATAGGGGTCTATACAATTATTAAGGTGACTATAGGACAGTGTGTTAATTACAGTGTGCTGCACAATTGTGGAGTTACAGTTTTCTTGTTACTGCTTCAAATGTTGCAGTCTTAAATCAATACACATTCATTTGCATCTGGATTTCACCCACTACTGGACAGTCCAGTCCAATACAATAAAAGTATAAAAGTGGTGTAGTCTCTCACCGGGCCGTGGCAGGTCAATGTTTCATCTTCAGTTTTCTCACACTGGCTGTCACAAGCCACACACACTAAATTGTTGGCGAACTCTCGAAATTCTCTGTAATACACACAATTTTATGGGTAGAACAAAGCTCGAGTTTGATTTAAAGAGTTTTATCTGGATATTTGGATTCTGTCACGGTGTGGGTGCGCGGGAGAGCGGACACAAGCGCGAAGCCGTTCAAAACATTAAACATATTTATTGCTAACACTGGGTCAAACAACGAAATTGCACACGCCGCGACAGGCGTGTTAAACACACAAAAACCAAAGACAACACAGGACGGAAACAAGCGGGTATTTAAACACTTAGAAATCAAGGAAAGACAGACGAGGAACATTTAACATAACTCACGTGACAAAGACAAGGAAACAAAACACAAGCGCGTGGCGGCCGTCGCTCTGCCGCGCGCGTGACAGATATATATATAAACATTCTGCAAAGTAAGCATACACACAAGTAAACGGCACTATTGTTCTTTGGATTACCAACAGCTCATGGAGCAAATATTAGCTGGTCTCTCTGGGATTAAATAAAAACATTAAGCCTCTATTCATCAAACTACTGACACTCCCCCGGCAGCTAGTGTCTATTTTCAGGCCCTAAATGATCATCCCTATCACTGGGAGACACATTCACGCAGTGTACACAGTTGGGGATTGTTTTTGTTATAATGAACACACAGGAAAAAAAACATTCACATCCATAAGCGGCATTTCTGAACGGTCCCACTGGACTAAAATGGTAATTTTGTTTTGTGGGGGATTGTGTTTTTTGTATATTTATGAGAAGACGGAACAGAGAGCAGGATTAAACATGCTAAACATGCTGCTTTGGTCTTTAACGAATTGCTATGAACATATAATAACAGCAAATTGTTCATGACACAGGTGTTAATGTGGAATTTTAAAGCAAGTTTTTATAGGCTGAAACCTACCATAATTTAAACAATTGTAATACACATCATATAGGAATTGCAAGAGCTTGGCTACGTCACTCAGAAATCGTCGAATACCCTGAGCAGACGGAGTGAGTGATCATCGCAATTGTACTGTATGTATCATAATCTCATTGTTTGCTCAGATTACCCTCTGTTTCATTTTTCCCCTTCGCTTTCCTTATATGGTTGTTTCCTCTTCTTGTTAACTGGTTGCTATGGCAATTAATTAGTCGCACCTGTTGCTTGTTATCTCTGTCTAGATTGTCTATTTAAATCCGTTGTATTTTTCCAGTGTATAACAACTGTGATTCTGAGCCGTGTCTTCTTGGTCCTTGTTAAGTGGTTTTGTTTCTAGGCTGCTGGTTCTTAGTTTTCCTAGTCTAGTTCTCAGTCACGCTCTGGCTTTGACCTTTACCAGCCTGTGCTAGATATTGATAATTGCCTACCCCTTCGTACTTTTGTCTGCCTGTGTTTTGACCCCAGCTATAGATTCTGACTGTGATTTTAAGATTAGCAGTAGTAGATGTGCTTTATGTATGCACGTGTCTTGCACCTACACATTACACTTGTATATTTGAATTAACACTGTGGCCCAAACACAACTCCACTCACGGCACTGTTGTGGCTCCTTGTTGTTCTTGAGCAGCTCTAAGATCCGCATGTTAATGAAAGTAGGTGTAATCTCAGTTTCTCAAACGTTATAGAACCACTAGTGCCTTTAACTGCACTAATCAAGTCAGGTTATGAGAAGGTTATGTTTTTGATTGACAGCTACTGTAATGCCCTTTATGTTACTTATTTCTTTCTTAAGGAGCAATGTTTATTCGGCTCATATTATATAATAAAGGATTATGGATAGGAATGGATTCACAGCACTATCTCGGTTATAAAAAGTTAATCAGTCATACAAGATCTATTCAGGGAAATGCACATGCAATGATGGCAGGAGAAGCAGCATTAAAAAACAAAGCTGATTCAGTTTAAAGAGAGTCAGGCTAGGATTGAAGTGCAGGGTATGAATGGAAATAGATTCGGTGATTTAGTGGATTCATAATTAGCCTGATTCAGCCCGACTCATGGGTATAATTAAGGTGAAAGTTGTGTAATGTAACTCAATGTGCTGTGCATTTAAACTGACTGAAGCAAGCACATAACTCTGAATAATGCCTTGTGGAATTTAACACATGAAAAGCAGGGTTAAAGGACAACACTGGTATGGTTAAAGGTAGATTATAGTGAGTGACCTACCAACTCGTGAATGCATGGATAAGATTAATTCACAGCAGTAATTTGGTAATAAAAGATGAAGCCCTACATGATCACTTCAAAATCACTTCCATTTGATATTCAATGTCAAGGTCTGATGTTGTTGCTTGCTTTATTCTGTGTTCTGCTCCCACCTGTAAAGTGATCGTCCTCCAATGATGGTGAGGTTGGAGAACACGCTGAGGTCCGTCATGTTCTCCGGCCACGACTGGATGTTTAAGAAACCTAAAAGATCACAGTTCTGATCATATTCAGAGCTCAAATGTGCTAATACGGAAAATAATGTCGACTGAACATGTTGCAAAAGAAACTTGTGCACTAAGCAGCAAATAACAGGAACAACAACTGATTAAACAGCTGACATTTAACAATGACATTTAAATGACTTTTTTTCTAGTTTTCTATGTAACTGCACAGCTTATTTAAAAGCAAACACACTGACAGGGAACAAAATGAGAAACATATAACAATAAATACAACAGTAAATGAAATACAGGGTTTATTATTAGCTCTGGTTCCACATGTTCTAATGATGAGTGTTCAGGGGAACGGTGTGTGAACCGCCATTGCTCTTTCTTTTATTCTGCAGTTTTCATTATAAGAATGTTTCGCCCCATTAGTTACAGTCAGAGGCATGAGTTTAATATGATGAAATAGCAAGACAGGAGATACAATAGTTTAAACCTTTTATTTCCAGTTCAATCCTAACACACTGAAAAATACATTATTAAGCCCACATCACTACGCCCAATCAATAACAACGAGGAAATGTTTTAGACATATAAAGTTAAAGGGAAAAATTATGAACACAAACAGGTTCTATAGAAAAGTGCCTGGTTATAAAAAATCTTTTATATTTGACCATTTAGTTGATTTAAAATAGTGTTAAAAGCCCAGCTCAATGAGACCTACACATATTGTTGTTTATATGCTGTATTAAATTTGATTTTACATTTTATATTATGCTTCATTATTGCCAAAATGATCTCGATATCATTCTATTTTTCAGATATAAATTTTATCTGTATTTTATTTATTTTTCCTTATTGTAGAATCCAGATTATAAGAGGGAGACATGTCCAGAACTTCCTGTTATTGTCCTAATTCTCAGGCTTTGCAAGTCTCACCATCACTAATCAATAAAGATTAAAACATTAAAAACCCCTTAGAGGGGGGTTCTGTCACGTATTTGCCGGCATCTGCCAAGGAAAACACACTACATCTCCCAGAATCCTCCAGTCACTCCCGCACCACATGCTATATCACCTGACCTGCTTCACTGCTCACCTGATCACTAATCACAGACACCTGGTTCTCATTACACTACACACATAAATACCTGGACGTTACACACACACACGTTCAACGACTGACAGATGCTTTCTGTGTTTCCAGAGCAGTACACACAAGACACCGCCTGTCTTAATTTAGATATTCTGCACTATGGCTGTAGTGTGGTTTAATACGACTGTATTGAAAGTGATGTGTGTGAACATTTGGGTATTAAATGTGCTGTGTGTGTGTGTGTGTTGTTTTCAGCCTGAGAGAATAGACCCTCCAGATCCCAGTAAGCCAGACTATGACATCAGAGCCGACGTGTGGAGTCTCGGCATTTCTCTGGTGCGTCTTTCATTCGCTTCAATGAAAAAATTATGAACATTGAAATGATATCATACACGTTTTACAATCATGAACAGAAAATACACCACAGGCCAAAAGTGTATAGAAGCAAGCGAGTGAGTTTTATGGCTTCACAAATATTTAAGTGGAACTACAACTAACACGTTTA